>JACEIK010005158.1:84894-116776 GCA_018107945.1 Datura stramonium | reverse complement strand
CTGAAAATGCTATTCATCAGGTCCATAAATATTGCTGGGGCATTCGTCAACCCAAAGGACATAACTAGAAATTCAAAGTGTCCATATCGGGTCCTGAACGAAGTTTTGGGGATGTCTCTTTCACGTACCCGAACCTGATGATATCCGGACTGCAAGTCAATCTTGGAGAAGTATCGGGCCCCCTGTAACTGATCAAACAAATCATCTATTCTGGGAAGCGGATACTTGCTAAATTAGCAAACATCTAGCAATTCTTGATAGTCTACAACATAATCATCAAATGAATGGCATGTTCCTCCTTGCTCCGAGAGTATATCCGAATATCATCTATGAGGAAAATCACGAGCATATCCAAATACTACTTGAACACCCTATTAATCAAGTCCATAAAAGTTGCAGGAGCATTAGTTAGTCCAAAAGATATAACTACAAACTCATAGTGACCATATCGAGTCCTGACGGCTATCTTTGGAATGTCACTCTCCCTAACTCTAAGCTGGTAATAGCTAGATCTAAGCTTTATCTTTAAAAAGAACTTAGCACCTTAAAGCTGATCAAACATGTCATCAATCTTACGAAGAGGATTATTATTCTTGATTGTGACCTTCTTCAACTACCGATAGTCGATGCACATCCTAAGAGACCCATCCTTTTTCCAAACAAAGAGAACCGGAGCACCCCATAGGGACTTACTAGGCCTAATAAAACCCTTATCGAGGAGATCCTTCAACTGCTCTTTCAGCTTCTTTAGATCGGCTGGAGCCATTATGTAAGGAGGAATAGATATGGGATGCGTATTAGGGAGAAGGTCAATACCAAAGTCAATCTCTCACTCAGGAGGGAATCCTGGTAGATCATGTAGGAACACCTTCGGATACTCACACACCATAAGGACTAACTAAAGAGTCGGGGTCTCGGACGTAGAATCCTTAACCCAAACTAGATGGTATACACAACCCTTAGAGATCATTTTCCTGGCTTTGAGATAAGAAACAAAGCAACCTACAGGCACAACTGAGCTACTCTTCCACTTTAGGACTGGTTCATTCGGAAATCGAAACTCTACCATACAGGTTCTATAATTGATCGAGAAATTTACAAACATGTAACTAATCCATACCAAAAATAACATCGAAATCGGTCATATCTAACTCTACTAAGTTGGCTTAGGTGACTTTCAAATGAATTGTGACTAGGCAATTTTTGTATACCCGTTGAGCTAAAACTAACTCACCAATAGGAGTAGAGACTGAGAAGGGTTCTGACAGAATTTGAAGGCTGACACCAAAGCTAACAACAATATAAGGAGTCACAAAGTTACTATAGCCCCTGGGTCTAACAATGCATAAACATCAATATGGAATACTCATAACATACCAGTGACCACATAGGATGAGCACTCCCTCTCCTGATCAGATGAAATTGCATAGAACCTATTCTTGCATTATCTGCCTATTGCACTAGAAGAGATGCCCTACTGAGATGGTCGATCTGCTGGAGCTACTGAAGTGATTGTTGGGGCACGACCTCTAACGTCACCCTGTATAGCTAAAGGACAATCTTTGAGCCTATGTCCGAGCTTCCCACACCCCAAGAAACTATCAGTACCCAGCAAACAATCTTTAGTGTGCCCCCTACCACACTTCCTACATGTGGAAAAGTGTGTTACCCTGTCATGCTCCTCTGACCCCTAGAACTTGGTTTCCTGCCTCTCTGATCTCCTCAAGGTCTAGATGAAATGGTGGCTGATGAGGGAGTGATGTGCTGTGAGTTTAAAGAACTTTTGATGCTTAAAACTAAGAAAATAGCATAGACTTAGGTGTTTTTATATGGATATAAGGAACTTTTACTTTGATTACAGGGAAAATAAGTGTTGGAGAAAAGATGTGGAAAAAAGCCTTAAAATGTAGAAAATTAGCCAAAGTACCAGTCTCAGTACGAGTCGTACCATAATTGTACGAGTCGTACTGAGAACTGTGATGAAACTTAGAAAGATGAACTGGGAAGAAGGCAACATACGACTCTTAGTACGAGCCATACCAAGATGGTACGAGCCGTAACAGGAGTCGTGGAAATATTCAGAGGAAATTTCACAAAGGCAGACTCCTAGTACGGATGGACTCACGAATCATGGCATCAGTGTACTAACCGTACCAGGAGTCATGGTAAAATTCATAAAATTTTTAGTGCTAGGCAAAACTTCATACACTATAAAAAGTACGAGTCATAGTAAGAAGGTATGAGTCGTAACGTAACACTCGTGAAGAACTTTAGAAGATGTTAAAGTTCTCAGGGACAAATCACGGAAGTAATGTACAACTCGTAGGATGAAGGTAGGAGTCATACCAGGATGCCAACACTTAGCCAGATCTGTAGCAGCCAAGAACTTACGAAAAATAGGTATGACCCGTACAATCCTGCTATGGGTCGTAGGTCCAATCGTGGCACAGTTGGCACCAGATATGGAAAACTCTCTGTTAGATTAGGAAAAGGTTTCTAATATTTGTATAAATATCCTTTACATTTTATTTTAGTGAGAGAAGGACAGAATGGAGTTAGTAGACGTGTGGAGAATAATTTTTGTGAATTTTTATCAAGTTTTGAGGAGTAATTCTTGGGATCAAATTCTTGAATTTCTACACTGTTCTTGAGGTTGTTCTTTGATAATCAAATATGATTTCCGTCCAATTGTTGTTGTAATTATGTAATTATGTGTTTGTCTATGAATGCGAATTATAAAATATTCCAACCATGAGAGGCTAAAACCTCCACAACTAGGTGTTGTGGGAACCATGGCGGATAATTGAGTTAGGGTTGCACAAATATGATTCAAAACCAATGCAAAAAGTTTGTATAGTATTCTCTTCATGTTTAAAGGTTTCTTAACAGTGTACAATGTTAGCACTTGCACGAATTCTTTACTTGCTTGAACCTAGAGTTAGGAAAAGAGAATTACAAAAAAACCTTGATCTTTACGATCATTGTATTAAGTTGAGTTGTGGTCGCAGGATAGTTAAATTTGGATCATATTGATAAAAGTTAGTTTGAGATCGCTCATGAGACCTAACCCGGTTATTGAGTATAGTCATTCAATAGGGACAAACCAGTTGTTTGAATGAATCCTAGTTATCAGTTCAACAAGTAAGCATTGGGATTGATCACGTGTGTATACCCAAAGTAGTTATGAACCCATGGGGAACACCTACCGTAGTTGTTTCCAAATCTTGATTTAAATCACAATTATAATCTTTTCTTTAACATTGTTTTCTTGAAACCCCCAATTTGAAGATAACTCACCAACAAGTTTACTTACCAACATTAGTCTAGATCTTACCCTATTCCCTATGGGTTTGACCCCAACCTCTTTGTTGGGTTCTTTATTGATAATGTCCACTTCATACTTTGTCAGGATATATGAGTTTGAGCCTTATCAAAAAGTGGTCGTTGCCGTGGAATACGACTAAGATTAGATTAATTGCTTGTATTTGACTTTTGGTTGTTATTTCCCTATTTATGTTTTCATTGTTTTTCTTTTGTGATTCAGTCAGGCTGACATCAAGGGAAAGACCCCTTTGCAAACACCCAGATGGAACACAAGAAGTTTCTAGTGCTTGTGGAAGAGATGATGACTATTGACACCTTAGCAGCTGTCTTGATGAATTATAAGGGAGATGGGGTACCAGAGTATATGGAGATGGTGAACACCTTAAATGGAATGGGTTCATATAACTCCAGACCAATGAAGTTAGACCTTGAGTTGAAGAACCATTCAATGCCACCAGCAAAGCCATTAGTAGAGGTACCACTAGTCCTTGAACTGAAGGTACTGCCTCCCCATCTCAAATATTCATTCTTGGGTGAAGAAAACACTTTGCCAGTAATAATTGCAGCAGATTTGTCAAACTAGCAAGTAGAATCTTTTGTCACAGTATTCAAAATGCATAAAAAGGCAATTGGCTGGACCATAACTGATATCATCGGGATCCCTCCAGGCATATGTACTCAAAAGTTATAGCTTGCGCCAAACCAAGTATAGAACATCAGAGACGCCTGAACCCACTAATGCGACTAGTAGTAAAAAAGAAGATCATCAAGTGGCTAGACGCTGGTGTAGTCTACCCCATTGCAGATAGCAAATAGGTGAGTCTGATACATCGTGTACCAAAGAAAGGCGGATCACAGTGGTACCCAATGAGAAGAATGAGTTGATACTAACACATTCAGTTGCATGATGGCATGTATGCATGGATTAAAGGAAACTCAATCCATGGACTCAGAAGGACCACTTTTCAATGCCATTCATGGATCAGATGCTTGAAAAATTGGTAGGTATAGGTTGGTACTATTTTCTTAATGGCTACTTAGGATATAATCAAATCACTATAGCCCCAGAAGATTAGGAAAAGACTACCTTCACCTGCTCGTATGGAACATTTGCTTTCATAAGAATGCCATTTGGATTGTGCAATGCACCGACCATATTCCAGCACTGCATGATGTTCTCTGATATGGTGGACGAGAACATCAAATTATTCATGTAAGACTTCTCAATTGTGGGTGACTCATTCAAATCTTGCCTCAAACACTTAGGCAAAGTGTTGAATAGACAGGAAGAAACTAATTTGGTACAAAAATTGGGAAAAATATCATTTTATGATCAAGGAAGGAATAGTGTTGGGTCACAAAATCTCGAAAAAAGGGATTGAGGCAGACAAGGAAAAAATTGAAGTTATAGAAGGTTTGCCACCCCCTATTTCCATAAAAGGGGTCAGAAGCTTTTTAGGGCATGCAAGATTCTATAGGTGATTTATCAAGGACTTTTCAAAGATTGCACAACCATTGTGCAAATTACTTGACAAGGAGGTAAATATCATGTTTGATGAGGAATGTCTAAGGGCTTTTGAGTGCTTGAAAGAGAAACTCACCACTGATCCTATTTTCATAGCTCCAATTGGTCTCTTCCATTTGAAGTAACGTGTGGTCCTAGCGGGGTTGCTTTTGGTGCTGTCTTGGGCCAACGAAGAGCAAAGATTTTCCATCCTATCTACTATGCTAGTAAAATATTCAAGATAGCCCAAAAAAACTACACGGTCACAGAACAAGAGCTACTAGCCATGGTTTTTGCATTCGAGAAGTTTTGAGCATACTTTCTTGGAACTAAGGTGATCGTCCATACAAACCATGACGCTATGAGGTACCTGATGTTTAAAAAAGGATGCTAAATACAGATTGAGTAGGTGGGTGCTGTTGCTTCAAGAATTTGAGTTTGAGGTCAAAGAATGGAAAGGAACTGAAAATCAGGTCGCTGATCATTTATCCAGGCTAGAGTCTAAAGAAAGGACAAGAGAGGAGATTGATATTGATGATGCATTCCCAGACGAGCCGGTACTAGTTGCATCTAAGGATTTGGTTCCTTTCTTTGCCGACTTTGGAAATTATTTGGTTAGCGACGTGGTCCCAGCAAACCTGACTCCCCAGTAAAAGAAAAAGTTATTATTCGAATCCTGAAGATACTATTGGGATTAACCATACTTATTTTGCATTTGTGCAGATGGGATCATTTGTAGGAGTGTGCTAGAGTGTTATTCCATGGAAGCCCAAAGATTAGACCTAGGAGTTGAAATGGAGAAAAACCTAAAATCTAGCACCAGACATAGAACGAGTTGTGAGGAGACCCGTGAGAGGAGCCCACAAGTTGTGATGTGACTCATGGGGGAGGCCAGGGAATGAATTCAAAATTTTGGAAATAGGATCCCACGGACTTAATCATGACTCATGGTTAGGCCCTACGAGTCGTTAGTCAGTCATGGGGTGGGTGAGTAAGAATAGTGAAGGAAAGAGGGTAGTGTACTTGACGAGAGGACCCCACGAGTAGTGGTCAATCACCACGAATCATGGGGAGGGTTGTGAGAAGCACAGAATAATTTTTTTGAGGCCAAGGAAGTGTACATAATGGATGGTGACCATGAGCCATGGTCACCAGGTCACGAGTCGTTAAGTTGTCCATCATGAGCCCAGGAGACCTGTCAAGCAGTGTACTTCATGAGCTAATCCATGAGTCGTGACCCTCGACGACGAATCATTAGGTCCCTCTTTGGGACCACCTGACAGTTATTTTCTGTGAGTGTAGTAAGGGATTTTCCATAATTTCTAGATTCTAAGGCCTAAACTATGTCATCTTGAGTAATGAATAGTGACTTTTAAGGGGTTAAGTTCATTTTAGGCCTTATTACTTCATGCATGCAAGGTAGAAGACTAGAGAGAGTGATCAAGCCTAGAAATTATCAATTCCTCTTAAATTCCTATTGGGCATCTAAAGAAGTGTAAGAATCAGCTACCAACAGGTATAGAGGGTTATGAATGGATGATTTCTTTCACTCCCATGCCCAATCCCTCTCTAAATTATGAATGTTCTATGACTAATCCATGAAGTTTTAACCCAATGCATGAAGTTCCTACTTCTTTACATGGGTATGATTTAGTTATGTTTCTACCATTGCATTATGAAGCATGAGAGAGTTTTATAATGTTTTCAATTAAAAATCATGTTTCTAGCTTTATGAATTAAAAATCCTATTGATGAAAAGTTCATGAAAGATGAGATTTGTGATGAATGTATGATGAAGATGAGATATTATGATGAAAGGTATGTTTTCATGCTACCCATGTTTATAATCATGTTTTCGATATGAATTGAGTATTTTCAATTATGATAAAGCTTTAGGACATGCCCGCATGTTTAAGTACGATTGATAATTTCCCGAATTAAGCTTACCACATGGTTTTGGAGCGAAGACCTCCCAATATTTGTTTATCTTGTGGTATGTTTTTAAAGCTTCTCATATGCATGATTTCACAAATGAGATGTATTTGATGATTGAGCTTCGTCAATAGGCGATGTTGAGCTTCATTGAATAACGATGTAGAGCATATGCATATTTTTGGAAGTAGTGTCTAGCACCGAGTAGGCTAAGGGTCGATCACCCTATGCTTCAAAACTACGCGCCAACATAGGTTTATACATTATGACATCGGGACCTCACTTATTAGCTATCCTCGGTCCTATTGGTCCACGAGCTTGATATCAATATCATGGTATTGTCCCTAACCTGACAAGGCTTTGGATGGATCTACCCACTTGAGTGTTATAGTTGGGACCATGTAAGCTCTATCATGGTATGTCGGTTAAAAGACGAGTCTCCCATTATTCCTCATGATTTCAATTATGCATGTTCATTACTCATGAAATTTACATATGTAAGTATGTTCTAAAGCAGGTTTGACTCAATATTCAATTTTACTTATAAATATCAAATTTCATCTTTGAGTCAATCGATTATGATATGATATGTTATGATGAGATCATGACTTTAGAAAGAATGCATGTAAGCCCTACTCTCTGAATATTAATGTTTATGTTTTACATTATGCATTGTCTTAAAATGATTTTACTTACTTAAGCGGTTTTACTTACCCTGCATACTCAATACATTTCACGTATTGACCACATACTCTATGATGTATCATTTCATGATACATGATCCGCCTCTGAGGTTCAGCCCCATTCGTAGTCAGCTTATCAGAGTTAGCCTTTGCGTTATTGGTGAGTCCTCATCTCCCAAGGACTAGACTACTTAGATTTCCTAATGTATTTTTAGTTTCAGCTTGTTGAGTTAGTTGGGGGTCTTGTCCCAACAACTTTTCATGTTTACAGGCTCTTCATCCATATGGTTGTATTCATATTCAAATTGTGTATTCTGATGTTATGTTTAAGTTTAGACTTCCGGTATGATTCTATTATTTATTATTCACTTTCATTGGTCGAGTTAGATACATGCTTATGCTATGGGTCGACTTGGAGTCTCTTGGGGCTCCTTGTCCCGTGTTGCAATCCGGGCCTCTATTTTGGTCATGAAAAACTTGGTATCAGAGCAACAAGTTTGAGGTGTCCTAGGGTGTTTTAAAGACACATTAAATAAAGTCTTTTTTATGGGTGTGAAGCGCGCCACACTTTTGACGAAGAGGCTACAAGACATTTTAGGAAATATTCCCTTCTTTCATGATCTGTGTCATGCAATGAAATGTCTCCCTATCCTTTTAATTCGTGATATTTGCGATTGCAGAATCATGGATCCCCAAAGAATGAATGGTAGAAGGAATAGGAATGGAGAAGGCCACGAGGATGGTAATGGAAACGGGCACCAGCATGCCCCACCAGTTTAGGAGCATCAGGCACCAGAGCTAGCTGCCCATGTTGAGTTTCGGGCCTCTATTTAGATGCTTGTGCCGGCCTTGACCGCTCAGGTCAATCAGTAGGCCGTTGCACATGTTTCACAAAATGGAAATGCAACGGGGGCTCGAGTCCGAGACTTCTTGAGAATGAACCCGCTAGAGTTTCTTGGGTCAAAAGTGGATGAGGACCCGCATGAGTTCCTAAATGAGATTGTAAAGATCACGCAAATCATGGGGGTGAATGGTGTGGAGTGCGCGGAGTTGGCTTCGTACCAATTGAAAGGGGTCACGCATATCTAGTTTCGCCAATGGAAGGATAGTAGGGCCATCGAAGCAGGCCTTGTCACTTGGGAATAGTTCCATATTGCATTCTCAGATCAGTTCTTCCCTCATGAGATGAGGGAGCTGAAAGCAGCTGAGTTCGTAAATCTGAAGCAAGGGAGGATGACAGTGTAGGAGTATGCCCTTGAGTTCACTCACCTATTAAAGTATGCCCCAGAGTTAGTAGTCGATCAGAGGGCGCGGGTGAGAAAGTTCGTCCATGGAGTAGCGGGTTATTTGGATAAGGATTATAGGACCGCCATGCTTCACTAGGATATGGATTTCCCTCGGATAGTCTTGTACGCCCAGCAGATGGAGGTGACACATTTGAGAGACTGGGAGGCCAAGAGGTCCAGGACCGATGACCACATATTCTCACAATCAAGGTCAGGAGGTGGGCACTAATAGCAGACCCACCAGAGATCATCAACCCCAGCATATTCAGCATTGAGTGTGTCATCCATACTAAGGCACAATCATAGAGGGCAAACATCAGGCTCTAGGGGTCAGAACAGTAGACTCATAGATTCTAGCATCCCAGCTTACTACAGATGTGGTTAGGGGAACACGGGCCAGTGCTTAGCAGGTACAGGTGCTTGTTTCCAGTGTGGGAAGCCCGGACACATGCTCAGAGATTTCCCAGTAGTGAGGCAGGATCATGATGGGGGCCGAGGCCTAGCTTCTAGTTTCACAGCCCCACTCGTACGCTTAGCACATCAGGGGGTTTCTACTAGCACAGGTGCCAGTCAGCGTCAGAATAGATTCTATGCCCTAGCATCCCGCCAGGAGCAGGAGGTCTCCCCGGATGTAGTCACTAGTATATTATGAGTTTTCCATCTTGATGTTTATGCTTTGCTAGATACATGGGCTACCTTGTCTTTTGTGATGCCTTATGTGGCCAGTAGCTTCGGAGTTAGTCCCAAAGTCTTGTTAGAACCCTTCTTAGTTTTTACTCCAGTAGGTGACTCAATTATAGCTAGACGGGTGTATAGAGGTTGCCCAGTCTCAATCCTTCAGAAAGTCACCTTAACAGATTTGATAGAGTTAGCCATGATTGATTTTGATGTTTCCTCAGCATGGATTGGCTATTTGCATGTTATGCCTCAATTAATTGTAGAACCCGAGCAGTAGAGTTCAGATTTCTGGGTGAGCCAGTGTTAGAATGGAAAGGTAGGTCAGCTGTGCCTGTAGGTCGTTCATTTCCTACCTTAAGGCCAGAAAGAGGATTTCTAAAGGTTTTGTGTACCATCTAGTTAGGGTTAAGGATGTTGAGTCTGAGACCCGACTATTTAGTCAGTTGCAATAGTACGTGAATATCCAGAAGTCTTCCCAGATGATTTACTGGGAATCCCTCCTGAGCGGGAAATTGATTTTTGTATTGACCTTCTTCTTGACACGCAACCTATATTTATTCCTCCCTATAGAGTGTCTCTAGCCGAGCTACAAGAGTTGAAGGAACAGTTGAAAAACCTGTTAGATAAGGGTTTCATTAGACCGAGCAAGTCCCCATGGGGTGCATTAGTTCTCTTAGTCCAAAAGAAAGATGGTTCTCTTCGAATGTGTATTAATTATCAACAATTAAACAAAGTCACCATCAAGAACAGGTATCCTTTACCCTGTATTGATGATTTATTTGACAAACTTCAGGGTGCCAAGTGTTTCTCAAAGATAGATCTTAGATCCGGGTATCATCAACTCAGAGTTCGGGAGAGTGACATTCCGAAGACAGCCTTCAGGACGCGGTACGATCATTATGAGTTTGTAGTTATGTCTTTTGGAGTAATGAATGCTCTTGCAACTTTAATGGACTTGATAAACAGGGTGTTCAAGACATACCTGGACATATTCGTGATTGTCTTTATTGATGACATCTTGATATACTCTTTGAGCGAGGAGGAACGTGCCGCTCATTTGAGAATAACTCTTTTAGACTCTCAAGGATCGTCAATTATATGCCAAATTCAGCAAGTGTGAGTTTTGGTTAAACTCCGTAGCATTTTTGGGCCATGTGGTATCAAGCGAGGGCATAAAGGTGGATTCTAAAAAAATAGAAGCGGTGAAGAATTGGCCAAGATCGGTGAAGAATTGGCCAAGATCGGTGAATCCTTTAGATATTCAAAGCTTATTGGGTTTAACTGGCTACTATCGAAGCTTCATGGAAGGTTTCTCATCGATTGCAGAACCTTTGACCAGATTGACAAAAAAAGGTGAAATTCCAATGGTCGGAGGCTTGTGAGAAGAGCTTCCAAGAGTTGAAGACTCAACTTACTTCAGCATCGGTGTTAACTCTACTGGTGGGTACTGATGGGTTCGTGGATTATTGTGATGCTTCAAGAATCAGACTTTGGTGTGTGTTGATGTAGCATGGAAAGGTTATAGCCTATGCCTCTAGATAGCTAAAAGTTCATGAGAAGAATTACCCGACCTATGATCTTGAATTGGCCGTGGTGGTATTCGCCTGGAAGATATGGCAACATTATTTGTATAGGGTCCACATGGATGGGTTTACGGACCATAAGATCTTACAATATGTGTTTACTCAGAAGGATCTCAATCTTCGGCAAAGGAGGTGGTTGGAGCTACTCAAGGACTACAATATGAGTGTCCTTTACCATCCAGGAAAGGCCAATATAGTAACAAACACATTTAGTAGGCTCTCTATGGAGAGTGTGTCCCATGTGGATGAGGGGAAGAAGGACTTGGTGAAGGATGTGCGTCGACTCGCAAGGTTGGGAGTTAGGTTAGTTGACTCAACCGATGGTGTTGTTGTTCAGAATGGATCAAAATCGTCCTTAGTAACTGATGTGAAAGCTAGACAAGATAAGGGCCCAATTTTGATGAAGTTAAAGGAAGTCATTTAGAATCAGAAAGTAGAGGTCTTCTCCGAAGGGGGAGATGGTGTGCTTCGATACCGGGGTTGCCTATGTGTTCTAGATGTTGATGATTTGAGGAGCTGAATGTTGCACGAGGCTCATAGATCTAGGTATTCTATCTATCCAGGTGCCCCCAAGATGTACTGTGACTTACGGGAAGACTATTGGTGGAATGGAATGAACAAGGATATCGCAGAGTTTGTAGAAAAGTGTTCAAACTATCAGCAAGTGAAGGTTGAGCATCAGAGATCGGGAGGTGTACTTCAGGATATCAGTATTCCTACATGGAAGTGGGAAGAAATCAATATGTACTTCATTAAAGGTTTACCTCATACTCGTCGATAATATGACTCCATTTGAGTTGTGGTAGACAGGTTGACCAAGCCTGCATATTTTTTACCGGTAAAGACTACGAATTCAATGGAGGATTATGTCAAATTATATATCTGAGAGCTAGTCCGATTGCATGGAGTGCCCTTATCCATCATTTCAGACAGAGGTACTCAATTTACCGCTCATATATCTGACAGCTAGTCCGATTGCATGGAGTGCCCTTATCCATTATTTCTAACAGAGGTACTCAATTTACCTCTCAATTTTAGTTTAAAAAAGGGCTTGGTACACAGGTTAAGCTCAACACAACATTTCACCTGAAAATGGATGGTCAAGCGGAGCGGACAATCCAGACCCTCGAGGACATGTTGAGAGCATGCGTGATTGACTTCAGAGGTAGCTGGGATGAGCATTTTCCACTTATCGAGTTTGCATACTATAACAACTACCGTTCTAGTATCCAGATGGCACCGTTCGAGGCTCTCCATGGGTAGAGGTATAGGTCGCCCATTGGATGGTTTAAGGTTGGCAAAGTGGCAATGATAGGACCAGATTCGGTTTACGAGGCTATGGAGAAGGTTTAGTTGATAAGGGACAAGTTGAAAACTGCTCAGAGTCGCCAAAAGTCATATGCCGACGTGAGAAGGAGAAAATTAGACTTTGAGGTCGATGATTGGGTATTTTTGAAGGTGTCTCCCATGAAGGGAGTGATGAGGTTCGAAAAGAAAGGGTAACTCAGTCCCCACTATATTGGTTTGTATGGGATAGTGAGACGTGTTGGCAAGGTGGCTTATCAGTTGGAGCTGCCCTTAGAATTAGCTTCTTGCATCCTGTATTCCATTTTTTTGCTCTTGAAGAAGTGTTTGGGTGATCCAACTTTAGATGTCCCGGTGGACAGTGTTGGTGTAAAAGACAGCCTCAGTTATGAGAAGGTTCCGGTAGAAATACTGGATCGTCATGTTCGAAAGATAAGGAACATAGAAGTAGCTTTAGTTGAAGTATTATTGAGAAATCAGCATGTTGAGGGAGCTACGTGGGAAGCTGAAGCGAATATGATGGCTAGATACCCGCATTTATTCTCTATAGGCTCAGTTTCAACTTGAGATAACAATTTTGCTCTAAAACCCTATTTAGTTTTCATGTTTAGTTCATGTGTCCAAGTTTCTTTTATGTATATGGATGTGTGTATGGTTTGTGAAATCAGTTCAGTTTTGTAGTTTGAATAGGCGGTAGTCATACCGTTAGTTTTCGATTTATATGATCAGTATTTGAATATGATAATTGCATTTCTCTGCTTTTCTGTATGTTTTCCAACATTCGAGGATGAACTTTCCCAAGGAGGAGATATTGTTATGCCCCTAAAGCCCAAAGATCAGACCCGGGAGTTGAAATGAAGAAAAATCTAAAATCTAACACCAGACACAGAACGAGTCATGAGGAGATCTGTGAGAGAAGCCTACGAGTCATTATGTGACTCGTGGGGGAGTCCAGGGAATGAATTTGAAATTTTGGAAATGGAATCCCACGGATGTGATCATGACTCTTTGTCAGGCCCTACGAGTCGTGAGGTGGGTGTGTTATACCATAGAAAGGCCTAAGAATAGATCCGGAAGTTGAAGTTGAAAACTGTAGAAAATATGGAAATTCGCACCAGTAGGACTCGAGGTACGAATCGTGGTGAGGACCTACGGCTCATGACTCGAGTCGTGATGAATTCGGGAGCCTGAGGTCATGTCACGAATGGTCCTATGGATTATGACGTGTAGGTACGGCTCGCGGTTAGGGGTCATGGTGAAATTCCTAGTGGTGCCAGAGTGAGTCGTCACGGGTCATGGTACGACTCGTAGGATGTAGCAACGAATCGTGGTGAGGAGTTGTGGTTAATTCATATTTGGTATGGGTGGATGGTACCACGATTGATAGTACGATCCGTAGATGGTACTACGAGTTGTGGTAAGCGAGTCATGACCAGATTTAGAAGATTTGAAAAGTGGTGAGGTGACCACGAGTGACTTCGTGGTACGACTAGTGGTACAAGTCGTGGTTGGGGCCAGAACTGTTTTTCAGGAAAATTTCATTAAGGGAAAATTCAACTTTTCTACACTTTTGTACCCTAAACCATGTTGCTTTGAGGTCAGGACAGGGTCTTTTGAGGAAGAAAATTCATGCTAAGTCTCATTTAGGCAATTGCAAGAACTAGAGAAGGGAGTAGGAGAAATTTCAAGTGTCTTCTTCAAATTCGCCAAGTTTCCACCTAGGGCTTTTCAAGGGAGTTAGGAATCAAGAAATTCCAGGTATGTGGGTTTGAATGGGTAGTTTAGTCCCTACCCATTCCCAATTTATCACAAATTCTAGGTTTGAAGTTGCCAAAACTTTATGGGTCTTTATCAATTTGCATGATTCCTTAAAATTTGAAATGAGCTTGTTGTAGTATGCCTAATTTATGAATTTTGAATTATTTGGGCTGATTTTACTTGTTTATTCAATATTTCATGATTTAATCTCTAAAAGTATAGATTCCCAAATTATGAGGAATTTTTAGTAAATTTCATGTCATGATGATGATTTCGCAAGCATGATACGAATTTTCTTAAATTTTAAGCATGTTTTCAAGTTTTCAACTACTCATGTTATTATGATCATGTTTCCTATAATTTAAGCATTCCATGTATGATTGAAATTATGGGCAATTCCCACATGTCGCTTAAGTTTTATGAACTATGATTTTGGCCGACTCACGGGCCCAATCCGATGGCTAGTATTACGAATTCTCAAGCATGTTATGATTATCATGATTTAACTAGCCACACATGTCATGTATTAATTGTTATGAGCATGGTGCATGTTTTGGGAGTAGTACTTAACATCGAGTAGGTTCGGGGCCTAGGTTATGCCCCAAAAATCTCAAAACTACATGCCACCATAGATTATACTAGGGACCTCCTCAGTGACTTTCCCCTATGCCCTACGGGGCCTTCATGAGTGATATCATGCCTTTCATGGTTCATACCCTTGACAAGGTATGAACGACCTCCCGACTAGGTTTACAGGTTGGTCTCCATGTGTGCTCATATGGGGTATGTTGGTTGTAGAAATCTCCCATTGTTCCTCATGGTTTTTATGCATGTATGATTATATTCTTTTGGATCAAGTTATGTTTTATGAAATGTTTTTCTCACATGTTATGACTATGACAGGTTTATGAATATTCCGAAAATCTTGAGCCTTACGATATATTTACGATTTCAGTCTTACTATCATGATGTCCCCACTCCTATAACTTTAATGTTTTAAGTATTGTATTGCATACCTTACATACTATTACCTTCCAAGTACTGACCCACACATTTTCAGGATATGGTTCGCAGGTTCAACATCGCTCTTAGCTTGCTCTCAGTTCCGCTCTCATCTCTCAGTGGTGAGTCCTCATGTTTCGAGGTCTTCGTGTTTAGATTTTGTCTATCTTTCAGTTTTACAGAATATTGGGGTTAGTTGGGTTCTTGTCCCTTCAACCCATCTTTTATGATTAGAAGCTTTCAGACCTATTTGTAGTATTCATCCATTTATGCTTGGATCATGTTTTGTCGTTTCTTATATCTCATTTTATGTTTTTTAGTTAGTTCATGATTTTTAAGTTAAGCTTTCCATCTTATGTGAATGAATTAGTCACACGCTCATGCCATGGGTTGACTTGGGGTCTCTCGAGGCTCCTTGTCTCATGTCTACGATCTGGGTGTACTCTCGGGTCATGACAAACTTTGTATCATAGCAATAGGTTCACATATGTCTTGGGGAGTCTGAAAGCCGAGTTAGGTAGAGTCTTTTTTATGGGTGTGAAGCGCACCACACTTATGATGAAGAGGCTACTAAACATTTTAGGAAATATCCCCTTCTTTCATGATCCATGTCTTGCGGTGAAAATCTCTCCATCCTTCTAATTCATGCTATTCACGATTACAAAAAATTATGGCTCCCATAAGGATAAAAGGAAGGAAGAACAGAAATGATAAAGGCCACGGGGGTGGCAATGATGTTGGGTGTTAGCAAGCCCCACCTGTTCAGGAGCCCCAGGCACCAGAGCCAGCTGCCCACACTTAGTTTCGTGCGGCTATTCAAATGTTGGCACAGGCCTTGACTGCTCAGGTCACCAGCAGGCTGTTGCGCATATTCCTCAGAACGGCATTGCAGCGGCACCCTGGATCAGGGACTTTTTAAGGATGAACCCTCTTGAGTTCACAGGGGCAAAGGTGGACGAGGATCCACACGAGTTCATTGAAGGGATCTTAAAGGTCACTCAGGTGATGGGGTGACTAATGAGGAGTGTGTGGACTTGGCCTCTTATTAGCTAAAGAAGGTCTCTTATATTTTTTTCAAGCAATGGAAGGACAGTAGGGAAGCGGGAGCAGGCCCTATTAGCTGTGATGAGTTCCACATGGCTTTTCTCGACAGGTTCTTCCCTCAGAAGATGAGGGAATTGAAAACAGCCGAGTTTGTTAATCTTAAAAAGGGTAAGATGACGGTGCTAGAATATTCATTTGAGTTCACTCTCCTGTTAAAGTATGCCCCAGAGTTAGTAATGGACTAGAGAGCACGAGTGAGCAGATTCATGCAGGGAGTAGCCGAGAGTCTGGACAAGGACTGCAGAACAACCATGCTTCATCAGGATATGGACTACCCATGGATAGTTCTCTATGCCTAGAAGATGGAGGCAGCTCACATGAGGTAGAGAGAGGCCAAGAGGGACAAAACTGATAGTCACAAGTTCTCCAAGCCGAGGCCAGGAGGTGGGCCTCACCAGCAGTCCCAGCACAGGTCCATTACGCCAGCACCATCTTCAGCTAGTACCCCATCCAAGCCTCAAGATGATTAGAGGAGTAGGGCCTCAGGTTCAAGGGGTCAGAATAGAATGTACACAGAGCGCACTTTTCGATATTGTGCTAATTATGGCAAGAATCACCCAGGGAAATGTTTGGTGTGCTCAGATGCTTGTTTTGAGTGTGGCAAACGCGAACACAGGCTCAAGGATGCCCCGCAGCTAGGTCAAGGGCTGGTGGAGCCCGCACTTCAGCAGCTAGTTCAGCAGTTCTAGTGGCACGTTAGACTTAGCAGGGTGCTTCGACTGGTTCAGCTGGCGACTAGCGCCAGAACCAATTTTATGCACTTGGATCTCGACAGGAGCAGGAGACTTCTCCCGATGTGGTTACGGGTATATTGTGAGTCTTTCAAATTGATGATTATGCTTTGTTTGATCCGGGAGCTACACTTTCTTTTGTGATGCCTTACATTTCTAGTCACTTTGGAGTCAGTCCTGAAATCTTGTCCGAACCATTTTCTGTATCTACTCCAGTTGGTGATTCAATTATAGAGAGGCAGGTATATAGAGGTTGCCCCATTACAGTATTGCATAAGGTTACCTCAGCAGACTTAGTAGAATTGTCTATGACTGATTTTGACATCATCTTAGGCATGGATTGGTAGTTTGTATGTTATGCCTATGTTAATTGTAGAACTCGAGCAGTGGAGTTTTGATTTTCAGGTGAACCGGTTTTATAATGGAGGGGTGGTTTAGCGGTACCTGTAGGTCACTTTATCTCCTATCTCAAGGCTAGGAAAATGATTTCCAAGGGTTGTATTTACCATTTGGTTAGGGTTAAGGATGTCACATCTGAGACCTTGACCATTCAGTCAGTCCCTGTGGTATGTGAATATCTCGAGGTATTTTCAGATGACCTACCAGGTGTTTCTCCCGAGAGGGAGATTGATTTTGGGATGTATGTTTTACCCGACATGCAACCCATATCAATCCCTCCTTACCGAATGGCCCCAGCTGAGCTAAAAGAGTTAAAGGTGCAGTTGAAGGATTTGCTGGATAAGGGTTTCATTAGACCGAGTAAGTCTCCATAGGGTGCCCAGTGTTGTTTTTCCGGAAGAAAGATGGTTCCCTTCGGATGTGTATTTACTATAGACAGTTGAACAAGGTCACCATCAAGAATAGATACCTTTTACCCAGGATTGATGACCTATTTGATCAGCTTCAGGGTGTTAAATATTTCTCCAAGATAGATCTCAGGTTCGGGTATCACCACCTCAGGGGTCGGGAGAGCGACATCCTAAAGACTGCTTTTAGAACCCGGTATGGCCATTATGAATTCGTTGTTATGTCTTTTGGACTAACCAATGCCCCTACAGCTTTTATTGATCTAATGAATAGGGTATTCGAGGCATAGCTGGACATGTTTGTGATCGTGTTCATTGATGACATATTAATATACTCCAGGAGCGAGGAGGAGAATTTCACACACCTGAGGGTAGCACTTCAGACCCTCAAGGATAACCAGTTGTACGCCAAGTTCAACAAATGTGAGTTCTGGCTGAAATCAGTTGCATTCTTGGGACATGTAGTGTCAAGCAAAGGTATAAGGGTGGACCACCAGAAAATTAAAGCGGTAAAGAACTGGCCCAGACCGGTGAACCCTTCGGAGATCAGGAGCTTTTTGGACTTAGCAGATTACTATCGAAGGTTCGTGGAAGGTTTCTCATCCATTGCATCCCCATTGACTAGATTGACTCAGAAAAATGTGAAGTTCCAATGGTCGGAGGCTTGTGAGAAGAGCTTCTAGGAAGTGAAGGCCACACTCACTTCAGCACCGGTGTTGACTTTACCGAAGGGTACCGATGGCTTTATTGTATATTATGATTCTTCGAGGGTCGGATTGAGATGTGTATTGATGCAGCATGGGAAATTCATAGCATATGCTTCCAGGCAGGTGAAAATTCACGAGAAAAATTACCCAACCCATGATCTTGAGTTGGCTGTGGTGGCATTTGCTTTGAAGATATGGCGACACTATTTGTATGGGGTTCATGTAGATGTATTCACGGACCACACGAGCCTGCAATATGGGTTCATACATAAGGAACTAAATCTTCGGCAATGGAGGTGGTTGGAGCTACTTAAGGACTACAACATGAGTTTCCTTTACCACTTGGGTAAGGCCAACGTGGTAGCGGATGCCCTTAGTAGAGTTTCTATGGAAAGTGTGTCACATGTGAGTGAAGACAAGAAGGAGCTGATGAAAGAGGCACATTGACTTGCACGGTTGGGAGTTAGATTAGTTGGTTTGACCGATGGTGGGGTAGTAGTTCAGCACGGGTCAGAGTCGTCCTCGGTAGTGGAGGTGAAGGATAAACAAGATGAAGATCCAATACGGGTAAAGTTGAAAGAAGTTGTTCAAAATCAGAAGGTAGAAGTCTTCTCCAAAGGGGGAGATGGTGTGCTTCGGTACCAGGGTCGCTTATGTGTTCCAAACATGGGGAATTTGAGGAGTCGGATGTTGCATGAGGCTCACATATCCAGATATTCTGTCCATCTAGGAGCCACCAAAATGTATCATGCCTTGCGGGAAATCTACTGGTGGAATGGATTGAAGCGAGATATTGTAGAATTCGTAGCGAAGTGCCCCAATGTCCAACAAGTGAAAGTTGAGCATCAGAGACCGGCGGGTGTACTCCAAGATATCAGCATTCCTACTTGGAAGTGGGAAGAAATCAATATGGACTTTGTAATAGGTTTACCTCGCACTCGTAGATAGTATGACTCCGTTTGGGTTATGGTGGATAGGTTGACCAAGGCTGCTCATTTCCTACCGGTCAAAACCACCGATTTAGCATAAGATTATGCTAAGTTATACATCCGAGAGTTGGTTAGATTGCATGGAGTTCCCTTGCCCATTATTTCAGATAGAGGTACTTAGTTCACCTCTCAGTTCTGGAAATCTTTTCAAAAGGGACTTCGCACCCAAGTCAAGCTTAGCACGACATTTCATCCGCAAATAGATGGTCAGGCAGAGCGGACAATCCAGACTCTTGAGGACATGTTGAAAGCTTATGTTATTGACTTCAAGGGTAGTTGGGACAAGCATTTTCCTCTTATTGAGTTTGCCTACAACAACAACTACCACTCCAACATTTAGATGGCACCGTTTGAGGCTCTTTACGGGAGGAGATGTAGATCGCCCATTGGGTGGTTTGAAGTTGGCGAGGCTTCGTTAGTTGGTTCAGATTCAGTTCATGAGGCTATGGAGAAAGTTCAGTTAATAAGGGAAAGGCTGAAAACAACTCAAAGTCGCCAAAAGTCTTATGTGGATGTGAGAAGGAGAGAGCTTGAGTTTGAAACCGGTGATTGGGTGTTTCTAAAGGTATCTTCCATGAAGGGAGTGATGAGATTTGGAAAGAAAGGCTCAACCCCCGCTATATTGGCCCATACCGGATTGTGAGACGAGTGGGTAAAGCAGCTTATGAGTTAGAGTTACCTTCAGAACTAGCTTCAGTCTATCTCGTGTTCTATGTATCGCTCTTGAAAAAGTTCATGGAAGATCCAGCCTTAGTGGTTCTGGTGGAAAGTGTTGGCGTGAAGGATAGCCTTAGTTATGAAGAGATTCCTGTTGCAATCTTGGATCGACAGGTTCGAAGGATGAGGAACAAGGATGTTGCTTTAGTAAAGGTGTTATGGAGAAACCAACATGTTGAGGGAGCTACGTGGGAAGCTGAAGCAGATATGATGGCTAAATACCCCCACTTGTTCCCTACCGGCCCAGTTTCAGTTTGAGGTATCAGTTTTTTCCCTAAAACTCTAATCAATTTTTCATGTTCTATTCATGCGTGCAAGTTTGTTTTATGATATGATATATGTAATTGATGACTGAATTTAGTCCATCTATGTAGTTCTTTTCAGGGGTAGTTGTTCCTTCAGTTTTCGACTTAAATGATCAGTATTTGCATATGGTAATTGTATGTTTCTATTTGCTACTTGTTTCCAACATTCGAGGACAAATGTTTCCAAGGGGGAGATATTGTTATACCCCGGAAAGGCCTAAGAATATACTCGGGAGTTGAAGTAGAAACCTGCAAAAAATCTGGAAATTTGCACTAGTATGACTCGAGGTATGAATCGTGGTGAGGACTTATGGCTTGTGACTTGAGTGGTGATGAATTCGTGAGCCTGAGGTCATATCATGAATGGTCCTACGAATCGTGATATGTAGGTATGACTCGTGGTTAGGAGTCGTGGTGAAATTATCAGTGGTGCCAGAGTGAGTCATCACGGGTCATGGTACGACTCGTAGGATGTAGCAACGAGTCATGGTGAGGAGTTGTGGTTAAGTCGTATTTGGTACGGGTGGATGGTACTACGATTGATAGTACAACCCGTAGGATGGCACTATGAGTCGTGGTATACGAGTCATGGGAAGATTCAGAAGATTTGAAAAGTGGTGAGGTGACCACGAGTCGTGACTTCGTGGTACGAGTCATGGTCGGGGCCAAAACTATTTTTCTGGGAAATTTCATTAAGGGAAAATTCGACTTTTCTACGCTTTTGGACCCTAAACAACGTCGTTTTGAGGTCAGGATAGGGTCTTTTAAGGAAGCAAATTCATGTTAAGTCTCATTTAGGCAATTGAAAGAACTAGAGAAGGGAGTAGGAGAAATTTCAAGTGTCTTCTTCAAAATTTTCAAGTTTCCACCTAGGGATTTTCAAGGGAATTAGGAATCACGAAATTCCAGGTATGTGGGGTTTTGAACGGGTAGTTTAGTCCCCACCCATGCCCAATTTATCTCAAATTCTAGGTTTGAAGTTGCCAAAACTTTATGGGTCTTTATCAATTTGCATGATTCCTTAAACTTTGAAATGAGCTTGTTGTAGTATGCCTAATTTATGAATTTCGAATTACTTGGGCTGATTTTACTTGTTTATTCAATATTTCATAATTTAATCTCTAAAAGTATGGATGCCCAATTATGAGGAATTTTTTGTAAATTTCATATCATGATGATTCCGCAAGAATGATACGAATTTTCTTAAATTTTAAGCATGTCTTCAAGTTTTCAACTACTCATGTTATTATGATCATGTTTCCTATAATTTAAGCATTCCATGTATGATTGAAATTATGGGCAATGCTCACATGTCGCTTAAGTTTTATGAACTATGATTTTGGCCAACTCACGGGCCCTATCCTATGGCTAGTATTAAGAATTCTCAAGCATGTTATGATTATCACGATTTAACTAGCCACACATGTCATGTATGAATTGTTATGAGCACGTTTCATGTTTTGGGAGTAGTACTTAACACCGAGTAGGTTCAGGGCCTAGGTTACACCTCGAATCTCAGAACTATGTGCCACCGTAGGTTATGCTTGGGACCTCCTCAGTGACTGTCCCCTATGCCCTACAGGGCCTTCATGAGTGATATCACTCCTTTCATGGTTCATACCCTTGGCAAGGTATGAACGACCTCCCGACTAGGTTTACAGGTCGGGCTCCATGTGTGCTCATATGGGGTATGTTGGTTGTAGAAATCTCCCATTGTTCCTCATGTTTGTTATGCATGTATAATTATGTTCTTTTGGATCAAGTTATGTTTTATGAAATGTTTTTCTCACATGTTATGACTATGACAAGTTTATGAATATTCCGAAAATCTTGAGCTTTATGATATATTTACGATTTCAGTCTTATGATCATGATGTCTCCACTCCTATAACTTTTATGTTTTAAGTATTGTTTTTCATACCTTACATACTCAGTACCTTCCAAGTATTGATCCACATAATTTTAGGATCCGATTCCTAGGTTCAGATCGCTCTTAGATTTCTCTCAGTTCCGCTCTCAACTCTCAGTGGTGAGTCCTCATGTTTCGAGGTCTTCGTGTTCAGATTTTGTCTATCTTTCAGTTTTACATAATGTTGGGGTTAGTTGGGGTCTTTTCCCTTCAACCCGTCTTGTATGATTTTAGGTTTCAAACCTATTTGTAGTATTCAGCCATTTATGTTTGGATCATGATTTTTCGTTTCTTATATCTCATGTTATGATTTTCAATTAGTTCATGATTTTTAAGTTAAGCTTTCCGCCTTATGTGAATGAATTAGTCATATGCTCATGCCATGGGTTGACTTGGGGTCTCTCGGGGCTACTTATCCCGTGTCTACGATCCGAGTGTACTCTCAGGTCGTGACAGGGTGAGTAAGAATAGTGAAGGAGAAGGAGTAGTGCACTTGATCGGAGGACCCCACGATTCGTGGTCAGTTACCACGAACCGTGAGGAGGGTGGTGAGCAACATGGAATAATTTTGTTGAGGCCAAGGCAGTGTACATCATGGATTGTGACCACGAGTTGTGGTCACTAGGTCACAGGTTGTTAAGTTGTCCATCGTGAGTCCAGGAGACCTGTCGAGCAGTGTACTTCACGAGCTAAGCCACGAGTTGTGACCCTCAATGACAAATCATTCGGTCCCTCGCTGGGACCACCTGACAGTTATTTTCTGTGAGTTTAGGAAGGGCTTTTCAATAATTCCCAAACTTCTAAGGCCTAAACTATATTATTTTGAGTTATGAATAGTGACTTTTAAAGGGGTTAAGTTCATTTTAGGCCTTATTCCTTTATGCATGCAAGGTAGAAGACTAGAGAGGGCTATCAAGCCTAGCAGTTATCAATGCCTCATCAATTCCTATAGGGCATCTAAAGAAGTGTAAGAATCAACTACCAACAGGTCTATAGGATTATGAATAGGTGATCTCTTTCACACCCATGCCTAATCCCTCTCTAAATCATGAATGTTCTGTGAATAATCCATGGGGTTTTAATCAAATGCATGAAGTTCCTACTCTTTTACATGAGTATGATTTAATTATGTTTCTACTATTGAATTATGAAGCATGGGCGATTTTTATAATATTTTTAGTTAAAATCATGTTTCTAGCTTTATGAGCCCATTGGTGAAAAGTTCATGAAAGATGAGATTTGTGATGAATGTATGATGATGATGAGGTATTATGATGAAAATTATGTTTTCAAGCTACCCATATTTATAATCATGTTTTTTATATGAATTGAGTATTTTCAAGTATGATAAAGCTTTGGGCAAAGCCTACATGTTTAAGTACAATTGATGATTTCCCAAATTAAGCTTAACACATGATTTTGGAGCGAAGACTCCCAATATTCTTTCATCTTGTGGTATGTTTGAGCTAAAGCTTCTCATATACATGATTTCAAAATGAGATGTATTTGATGATTGAGCTTCGTCAATAGACGATGTTGAGCTTCGTTGAATAATGATGTAGTGCATGTTTTTGGGAGTAGTGTCTAGCACTGAGCAGGCTAAGGGTCGATCACCCTATGCCTCATAATTACGCGCCAACGTAGGTTTATACATTATGACTTTGGGACCTCCCTTGTGAGCTATACCCGGCACTATTGGCCCACGAGCTTGATATCGATATCATGGTATCATCCCTAGCCCTAGAAAGGATTTGGATGGTTCTACCCACTTGAGTGTGATAATTGGGACCACGTAAGCTCTATCGTGGTATGTCGGTTAAAAGAAGAGTCTCCTATTGTTCCTCATGATTTCAGTTATGCATGTTCATTACTTATGAGATTTACATATGTAAGCATGTTCTAAAGCAAGTTTGACACAATGTTTAACTTTACTTATAAATATCAGATTTCAGCTTTGAGTCAATCGATTATGATATGATATGTTATGTTATGATGAGATCATGATTTCAGAAAGAATGCATGCAAGCCCTACTCCTAGTTTCTTAATATTTATGTTTTACATTATGCATTGTCTTAAAATGATTTTACTTACTTAAGTGGTTTTACTTACCCTGCATACTTGGTACATTCCACGTACTGGCCTCATACTTTATGCTATATCGTTTCATGATATAGGATTCAACTCTCAGGTTCAGCCCCGTTCATAGTCAGCTTATCAGAGTTAGCCTTTGTGTTTTTGGTGAGTCCTCATCTTCCGAGGAATAGACTACTCAAATTTCCTTATGTAGTTTCAATTTCAGCTTGTTGGGTTAGTTAGGGGTCTTGTCCCAACAATTCGTCATGTTTAGAGGCTCTTCAAACATATGGTTGTATTCAACTTTAAATTGTGTATTCTGATTTTATGTTTAAGTTTAGACGTCCGCTATGATTATACTGTTGATTATTCAATTTTATTGATCGAGTTAGTTGTATGCTTATGCCAAGGGTCGACTTGAGGTCTCTTGGGGCTCCTTGCCCCGTGTTGTGATCCGGGCCTCCATACGGGTCGTGACACAGAGGTAGAAATGTTGAGCATTCTGGAGGCCTATCATTCATCCCCGGTTGGGGTCATCATAGTGGTATTAGAACTGCACATAAAATCTTGCAATGCGGGTATTACTGTCACTCTATTCACCAAGATGCCTATGGTTATGCCAAGGCATGTGATCAGTGTCAAAGGTAGGGTGGCATTACCCATAAGCATGAGTTTCCATTGACCCCTATTTTGGAAGTTGAGTTGTTTGTTGTATTGGGTATAGACTTCATAGGCCCATTTGTTAGTTCATATGGGATGACATACATCTTGGTGGCGGTGGACTATATCTCCAAATGGGTGGAAGCTATTGCACTACCTAATAATGAAAGAAAAAGTGTTACAGCATTTCTGCGGAAGCACATCTTCGCTAGATTTGGCATTTCCAGAGCAATCATTAGTGATGGTGGATCACACTTTTGTACCCGCCTCTTTAAAATCCTATTGGAAAAATATGGCTACATGCACAAGGTGGAAACACCTTACCATCCTCAGTCAAGTGGACAAGTGGAAGTTTCAAATAGGGAGATAAAGGCCATTATTGCGAAACAGTGAATACTAGTCGGAAAAATTGGTCTAGCAAGCGTGATGATGCATTGTGGGCTTACTGAACAGCCTATAAGACCCCCATTGGTTCATCTCCATACCAACCGGTCTATGGAAAATCATGTCATTTACCGGTTGAATTAGAGCATAAGGAACTATGGGCTCTGAAAAAACTGAATTTGAACTGGAATGAAGCAACCAAGCTGAGACTTGACCAGCTCAATGAGTTGGACGAGTTTTGACTTAGAGCCTATGAGAGTGTGGCCATTTATAAAGAAAGAATGAAGATTTATCATGACAAAAAGATTGCGAAAAGGGAGTTTAACACAGGCGATTTGGTCCTACTATTCAACTCAGGGCTCCGTTTGCACCCTGGAAAGATGAAATCTAGATGGATGGGACCTTATAGAGTGGTGCATGAATCCCCATACGGTTCAATGGAACTTGAGAACAAAGATGGAAAAAGGTTGAAAGTGAACGGGAAAACAATAAAGCTATAACNTTAGCAAACAACTGGCAGTCTCTGAGTCTCTAAAGCACGTTCAATGGAACTTGAGAACAAAGATGGAAAAAGGTTGAAAGTGAACGGGAAAACAATAAAGCTATAACTGGGATATGTGGAGGAATTAAGAGGAATCGAGGGTGGTGTACCTTAATGATGCCTGAAGAGTCGCAAAAAGTTACGTTGTGCCGCAATATTAAATCAAGCTCTACATAAAAGGGAACCCATGAATGGTGAAGTATGAGTAGCCGCAGGTATGTTCCCTTCCCTCTATTCTTACATTCTATGCTTCGAGGACTGAGCATGCTTTTTGAAAAAGGGGAGGGTTGTACTTGTATCTTTTTGGGGATTTTGATTTGTTCAAGGGTTTTTCTTGCCGTGTTTCTTTTCACTCGGGTATGCTATCTAGTAAAATCGGCATGTTTTAGAATTTTATTTTTTTTGTGATTTTTGTTTAATTAGAAAATAGCTTAGGAGTACTCAGCCAATAAGGTGCACTAAATTTGATATTTTTGAAAAACTGACCCTTTTAAATTTTTCTTTTTTGATGAATTAGTTGTGTACTTGTGATTATATGTATGATTTATGTCGATCTTTTTATTTCATTTGGCATATTAACATATGTAGTTTTTGTTAAGCCATGAAAAAAAACCGAACAGGTAGAATGAATATAAATCATTTACCATGAGCGAATGAGGTCTGATACCTAGTTCAATAATATGTAGAGGATCTAGATTTTGCCTAGTTGGTCTTTGCATAGGTGTTAGGATGGTTGATTAGGAAAGGATCATAGGTCGTTCTTGTTGAGCCCATTTTTAGCCTAAATAATCCTACCAAATTCATATGATTCCCTTGATCCAAATTTTTGGGCCTTAAATAGACCATATTTTTTCTTTGATCAACAAGTTAATCGTACCTATTTTTATAATGAACCTATTTTGGCCCTGGTACCTCCTTGGACATTGTGAACCTCAACATAGGTAAATGCCTAAGTTGAGGGTGGCATGAGTGAGAGTGCATAAAGATTGGAAAAGTGAAAAAGGGAGAGAAAAGAGGAAAAATGAGGTGTGGTGTGACAAAATAAAAAGAAAAAGAAAGAAAAATTTAAGAAGAACATTCAAAAATTGAATGATGCATAAAAAGTTTGAAGAAACAAACCACACTCATACAAATGTACAAAAAGTGGGTGAAAAGGGAGGAAAAAAATGCAAGATGAAAAAGGGTGAAAAAGTAACAAAATGGAGCCACATGTATATAGTGCCAAAGAGGAGTTTTAGTCACTCAAAATATTCCATATCTACCTTACCCATCCTAAAACCCTACATTATAAGTCAAAGCAAGTACTATAGTGATCCTAACCTAATCATCTGACAGACCGAAGTAGAGAAAATAAGGGCAAGCCTATATCCAATATGCAGTATTTCAAACTTCTTTGTGAGAGTGAGAGTCTTGCTTGTTCAGTCCCATGTCATATATTTTGCTATATCTGTGAGTGGGGGACTTCATTTGCTGTAATGATACATGGTTTGTGTTTAACTTTACCAATGGTCTGTGTGAAAAGAATTGGTGATGACTTGACTACCTGTTAATAACTAGATGACATGTTTTGATCCCTATTTATCATGTTTTGTGTTTGCTTATAGTACATGTGCTAATTTGGTTCACAAGAAAAGGGTTAAAAGCATTTGGAGACATAGTGCAAATTTTGTTTGATATTGGTTGTAGTGTCCTAGGTTTATTTTCTAGTTAAGCGTCGTGTTAGTTTTTCTTTTTCTTTGCCTGAGGACATGCAAAAGTCTTAACTTGAAGGTGTGATGTGTTGCGAGTTTATAGAACTTCCGAAGCTTAAAATTGAGAAAATAGCATAGACTTAGGTATATTTATATGAATATAAGGCACTTCTACTTTGATTTCAGAAAAATAAGTGTTGGAGCAAAGATGTGCAAAAGAAGCCTTAAAATGCCGAAAATCAGCCAAAGTATCAATTTCAGTATGAGCCATACTGAGAATTGTGATGAAAGTCAGAAGGCTGAATTTGGAAGAAGGCAACATACGACTCTTAGTACGAGCCATACCAAGATGGTACGAGTAGTAACTAGAGTCACAACAATATTCAGAAGAAATTGCAAAAAGGAAGACTCCTGGTACAGATGGACTAACGAACAATGGCGTCAATGTATGAATCGTACCGGAGCCATTGTGAAGTTCAGAATATTTTCATTACTTGGTAGAACTTCAGACACTACTAATAGTACGAGTTATAGAAAGAAGGTACGGGTCGTACCATAACACTCATGAAGAATTCCAAAAGATGTCAAAGTTCTCAGGGACAAACCACGGAAGCAATGTATGACTCGTAGGATGAAGGTATGAGTCATACAAGGATACCAACACTTATCTAGATCTATAGCAGCCAAGAACTTACGGAAAGCAGGTACGACCCGTACAATCCTGCTACGTGTCATAGGTCCAATCGTGGCACAGGTCAGCACTAGATATAGAAAACTCCCTATTAGTTGAAGAAAAGGTTTCTAATATCTGTATAAATATCCTTTACATTGTATTTAAGTGAGATAAGGAAATAATGGAGTTAGTAGACATGTGAAGAATAATTTTTGTGAATTTTTATCAAGTTTTGAGGAGCAATTCTTGGGATCAAATTCTTGAATTTCTACATTGTTCTTGAGGTTGTTCTTTGATAATCCAATCTAATTTCCTGTCAATTGTTACTGTAAGTATTTAATTATGTGCTTGTCTGTGAACGCGATCTTTCAACCATGAGAGGCTAAAACCTCCAAAACTAGGGGTTGTGGGAACCATTGCCGATTAACAAATTAGGGTTGCACATAAGTGATTCAAAATCAATGCAAGAAGCTTGTATAGTATTCTCTTCATGTTTAAACATTTCTTAATGGTGTAAAACATTAGGACTTGCTCGAATTCTTTACTTTCTTGAACCTAAAGAAGTAGAGATTAGGAAAAGAGAATTACAACAAAGCCTTGATATTTACGATCATTGTATTAACTTGAGATGTCGTCGCAGGATAGTTAAATTTGGAACATATTGATAACAGTTAGTTTGAAATCTCATGTGAGACCTAACCCAGTGATTGAGTATAGTCATTCAATAGAGACGAACCAGTCGTTTGGATGAACCCTAGTTATCAGTTCTACAAGTAAGCACTAGGGTTGATCACTTGTGTATACACAAAGTAGCTATAAACCCATAGGAAACACCTACCCTATTTTTTTTCAAATCTTGATTTAAATCACAATTATAATCTTTTCTTCAACATTGTTTTCTTGAAACCCCTAATTTGGAGATAACTCACCAACAAGTTCACTTACCGGCATTACTCTAGATCTTACCTTATTCCTTGTGGGTTTGACCCCAACCTCTTAGTTGGGTTATTTACTGACAACATCCACTTTATACATTGTTAGAAAGTGTGAGTTTGAGCATTATCAAGGAGCTGGGGCTGATGACCTCTGTGGAACTGAGGGCGATGTCTACCACAGGATCTCTATTGGAAATGCCCATGGCTCCTTATCCCGGCCCTCTTGGCCTCTCTATCTTTTTACTTTATCTGCTCTGCCTCTATCTACTGGGCATGTATTATCAGTAATGAGATATCTATATAATTAATCAGCATGATGGTCCTACACTCCTTGACCAATGAATCTGCCACTCCATTCACGAATTTGCTCATAACGATCCCTCAGATCAGCAACCGTCTCCAAAGCATATATGGATAGTTGGGTGAACTTTAGGGCATACTCTTGAACACCATATCATTTTGCTTCAAATTGACAAACTCTGCTGCCTTTGGTTTCCTCAACTATAGGGGGGAAGAACCTATCCAAGAAAGCCATAACAAACTCGTCCCAGCCAACGGGAACTGCACCAATTCCCTGGCTCTCCTTCCACTGTTAGAACCAAGTATGAGCAACCCCCTTGTACTAATAGGAGGCCAAGTCTGCACTATCTTCTCTTGAAACACCCGACACCTAGGTTATCTTCTGTACCTCCTTAATAAACTCTTACGGGTCTTCATCCACTTTTGACCCATAAAACACAGATGGGTTCATCCTAAGAAAGTATTGCACCCTAGCTGCTGCCGCATTCCCATTCTGGTTCACATGAGCCACAACCTGCTGATTGACCTAGGAGGTCATGGACTGTGCTAACATCTGAAATGCCACCCTGAACTTTGCATGAGTAACCTGCTCCGTTAAAAGATCTGCTGGGGCTGGTGAGGCTAGCTGATGCCCATTTCCTTACCATTTCCATGGCCATTTTTGCTTACATTCCTTCTTCCATTGACATGGCAAGGACGCATGTTTTTGCAAATGCGTATAGCACGAGTTAGAGTAAAGGAGAGGTACTTCATCGCATGACATAGATCATGAAAGGAGGGAAGCTTTTCTAAGACGTTTCATAGCCTCTTTCCCATAAGTGTGGTGCATTTCGCACCCACAGAAAAGACTCTATTTTATGCAGTATTCATTCACACACACTAGGATACTCCTAAAACTTTGCTCTAATGCCAAGTTTGTTAAAACTCGAGCATGGACCCCAAACCACGATACAAGGCCTAGAACCACGAATGACTTCGAGTTAACTCATGGCACATACATTGCATGAATAAGAGCATTACTAAGAGGAAATAAAACATGAACATGATATAAGCTGAAGCCTGCAAGCATATCAACATAAAGGTAAACATGAACCAACATCGTTGAACCATCTATACAAAGTTGTCTTAAAAGCCTCTAAACATCTGATGAGCTGACGGGACAACACCCCCAACTAGCTCGCTGAGTCTGAAACTAAAAGATATGTACAAAAGAGACATAATCAATGTTGATGTCCTCGGATCATGAGGACTCACCAAAAGTGTGATAGAGCTAGACTTAGCAGGAGTGAGCTAACAACGGGGCTGAGATGGATCGCCCGAATCTATATCATGAGAAGATATAGCATAGGATATGCAGTCAACGCTTTGAATGTTCTGAGTATATAGAGAAAGTAAAACATCATAGTAAAATGATACTCTGAAATCATGAACATAAAACAAGATAGAACATGAGAGTAGGGACATGATGCTAAAAGTTATATTCTTAAAATAACAATAATCATGAGCTATTCATCGTAAGCTGAACATAATGACCAGAGGTTTAGAACTAGAAATTTTATAGCATGCATACTTGAAATCATGGCTGAAAACTCATAAACTAATCATTAGGTCAAATATGCTATAAAACATGATATCATAAGACATGAAAATATGTAACTGAAAACATGAGGAATAATGGGAGGCTTCGCCATAACCGACACCATCAGATTGTCACGACCGAAACATAGGCCCAAATATAACATGAAACCTAGAACCATAAATGGCTCTAAGTCAACCCACGGCCTGAACATGAAAACTAAAGCTCAACATAAATAACATGGAAGACTAAATTCTGAAATAGTATAAGTCAGAATAGTAAAATATTTAAACACCATAAATCTCAAAACATTAAATCTGAAGCTAGATATACAAACAATGTTTGGAAAGACTCTAACATACTAACGAGCTGATGGGACAACAACCCCAACTAGCTCACTACAAGTCTGAAACAGAAAATTACAACAACTCAACTATCTAAAGGTCCTCGAAATATGAGGACTCACCAACTGTCACGTCCCGAGCCTACACCCTGGACGTAACATGGTACTTGAAGCCACATGTGACCCCAAGTCAATCCCTAGTCTATCATACACTAGCATTTTGAGTAAACATGCACAACGGAAGTTTCAAATAACAGATTTATCAGTTTAAGAAAATGTAAAGACTGAAAGAAGAGAAAGAAATAATATATCTAGAGCTTACGTGATGCCCAACTATCTCACTCAAGTGGGTAGATTCATCCTAATCCTTTCCAGGGAAAAG
>JACEIK010005158.1:36547-80453 GCA_018107945.1 Datura stramonium | reverse complement strand
GTATGTTATTTAAATGTTAGAAAAAACGTAATATAAACAAAGTAAAAGTTATTATTTAATAAAATATTTAAACGCATAAATTTCAAACAATGATATCTCATAGTATAATATAGTAAATATTATCTAGATTACAATTACTATAGTATAATAGACAATATAACTATTTGGCTTGCAATGATGAGATAACAAAGCTAACCTTTTCAGTGGTATGCCATCATCGCTAATGCAAATTATCAATATGAAGAGTAATAATTATGAACTAGTAATTAGATAATATATACATGAGGTTTCAAGCAACTATTTGACAATACGTATTTATAAAATAAATAAATAAAAGTCAACCCAAAAGAATTAAAAAATATTGCACTTTAGTGAGTCAAGCAAATAAGCAGATTGTGATTCTTTTTGAAATCTTACCCATTAAGAGCAAATAATTTTATACTAATTGATACTGAATAAGAAACAGAGAGAGATTTTTTTGCAAAAGAGACGCTCGAATTCTTTTGCAAATAAAAGTAGCATGTTTAAAAGAGTCTGAATGGGATTAAGACTTTGTTATATATCTTATTTATTCAAACTTATTCAGACCCATTAAGACATTTTAAAATACAAAAAATAAATGCACTTAATGGGGTAAAGTTTGAACTATTCAGGTTTAGACCTCCATTAAGTGCTAACAAATGAGGCCTAAGAGTGGATCCGTGAATGCAAATGATGGACAGTGGAATTAATCCATGGACCATCCTATTTATCATGAATGAAGATCTGCATGGGTACAAGTTGGTTTCAATATTACGGCTTTTCTGACAGCTCGCGAAATCAAAAAGATGGACTTTTATGTTAGTTGTAGAATAAAAGAGATTCTACAGACGTGATATCTGGACATTACATGACGGGCCTTTTGACAGACCATGAATCCATGCATGGACACATCTTGTCAATCATCAACCGATGTTCCAGAATGATGCAAGTTTGGTTCTCAAACCATGAGTTAGGTGATGGATCTTCAAGGACTCCACGAACTGTGGATTGATCCATAATCATCTACAAGTTCTAGGCTCAAATAGAGGCAGTTGACTGATGATTTCCAACTTGCATGGACCGTAGTTCTAAATGATGGTCTATGGAGTGCTAACATGACCTGTTTTAGTTTTCTTAGGATAGAATTATTATATCTAAATATATTTTCCGTAGGGTTTCTCAAGGGAGACATACATTGTTCGCAGTAGAACATTGTTGCTTGATATTTTTAGAGAGAGAAGAGGCGAATTATTGTTTTTGTTCTTGGCTATGGAGTTTGGTTCATGGATCACCTTTTTTATAATACAATTCTGATTTCTCTTATTCTTCTCTTGTAGTTTGATTACTATTAACTATTATACAAAGTTAGATAATGTGCATGAAAGCATGAGTAGCTAAAATTACATAGCTATGATTGATGAACCATGATGGAATAATGAATGTAGGTCAATGAAAATAGTAGTTCTTGAATGGTGATTATGCATGCATCGTTAATCTGTTTGATTTGATTTTTTAGTGGTTGCAAATATTAGAACATGTCTTAAATATTTACTTGATTGATAAATAATTTAGGTTAGGAAAAGAAATTAGCAATGGAGATTTTGGGCTTCTAACCCTCATCTAATGACTTGAGCTTTTACGAGGAAAGTCAATCCAGAACTAATGACGAGGTTTAATATTTAAACACTTGAATAACAAAAAAATTTAGAGTGTCATTTATCTAGGTGGGTCGAAAGACGTTAGATGAATCTTAATAGTTAGATTTGCATAAATAATACCAGGATAAATGACTAATATCATAGACCTGCTGAAGTTACAAAATCATGAGGAACATAATCCTACTTCATTCTCATTTATTGACCATAATCAAAAGGTTCTCAAACATTGATTACTATTACTAAAAGCTTTGAACTCTTTTACGTTTTTATTTTATAAAACCCCTTTCGCAATATCGACTACTGGTCGAATAATCATCATTGACACATTTATCACCATATTCCCTATGGGATTTGACCCCAACCTAGTTCGACTCTATATTTGATAGCGTTTTCTCTATACTTTATTTAGAGGTATAATTTAGGTATATCAAACTCTTATAGGAGATATAATAATAATTGGTTTGGTTGGAGAGACAGAGATAGAGATCAACGAATTGGAGGAATTAGGATGGTTACAAAAATGAAAAAAAAAGTGGTGCATATGTGTTTCCTAAGGGAAGATAATAGGTAGGAAATAAATCTAATGGGTCAAACATGGAGGACATGCTTGCAAGTCTATACAACTAGAGAAACAGATGGGGCAGATATCAACAATGTTAAACCAGAGGCAGAAGGGTACACTTCCTAGTAGCACAGTACTAAATCTAAGAAATGATGGTCATTGCATGGCTGCCACAACTTGAAGCAAGAAAACATTAGTTAAGGAGCCCAAATCTATTGTTGCTGACCAAAGAGAAGAAGTTGCTTCAAAATCATGGGTTTTTGTTGATGAGACTAAAGAGAAAGAAAGGTCAGCTGATTTTGATAAGTTTATTGTTGTTAATAATGAACGCGAGAAAGATAATAAATCTCTAATTAATGCATAAGAGGTTGCTTCAGAGAAAGGGAATAAGAAGGAGGTTCCAAAGATATTGAATCATATTTTGAGGCCACCTGCTCCTTTCCCTTAGCATTTTAAGAAGAAGGTGGAAGACGACAAATTCCATAAATTTATATCCACGTTAAAGTAGCTGCCTATGAATGTCCCATTGCCTGAGGCACTCGAGCAGATTCCTGGATACGCAAATTTTATGTATGATTTGGTGATAAAGAAGAGGATAGTGAGTTTTGAACCTACTAATAACTTGCACCATTGTAGTGCAATTGCTTCTTATTCGTTATTCCAAAAGAAATAGGACCCCAGGGCCTTCACTGTCCCATGCACCATAAGAGAATTTAACTTTTCTAAAGAATTATGTGACCTGGATGCGAGCATTAATCTAATGTTGCTTGCAATTTATAACCAGGGGCTTGGGATCCCTTAAACCAACGATAATGCGACTACTTATGGCTGACGATACTGTGAAGAGACCTGTAGGTATATCGTATAATGTTCTTGTCAAAGTGGAAGATGTCATCTTCCTAGATGATTTTGTCATCTTGGACTATGAGGTTGATTTCAAAATTCCCATAATCTTAGGATGACCATTTTTAGCTACTGATAGAGCGTTGGTTGATGCTGAGAGTGATGAGCCGAAGTTTTGATTAAACGATAAGGAAGTTGTGTTCAAAGTGTGTAGATATATGAAGCGGTCATGAGACATGAATGTCATTTCTATGATTAACACAGTTGATGATGTGACAAATGTTTCAATGGAAGAGAGGTTTGAGATTGAGATATTGACAGCAATAATCATGGACTTTGGGGTTGATGACATTAACGACTATGATGAGATTGTTAATGCATTTGTTGGCATGGGGTCTTATTCCTATGCTCCGAAGAAGTTAGATCTTGACTTGAGAAATTGAAAGACTCCACTAGCCAAACCTTCCACTAAAGAGTCACCAGTGTTGGAGTTGGAGCTTAAGGCGCTTTCTAATCACCTCCCATATGTCTTTTTAGGTAATAATGACACTGTGCTAGCAATTATTGCTGCAGATTTTTCCAGTGGAAAGTGGAATGTCACACCCCAAACCCAAGGAACCGGCACCTGATACCGCACTTGACTGAGTGAATCTTGAAACAATTCTAATTGAAACAAGCTACAACCGATAGGGTTTAGCTTATTCAACATCTATAAGATCAGAGTAAACACAGACTACAACACAAGATAAACTACAAACCAACCGAAATATCGATATACAGTAGGCCAAAGAGGCCATAAAATGGAATGACAGTCTGTGCAAAATGGCCCTCAAGCCTACAACATCAAAATCCAACCAAAAGCAATGCATATGAGCCTCTATAAACACTACATTAATCAAATGATTGGGACAGGTCCCCCAACTACCCATAACTCAAACACCTTGCAACTCTAGAGGACTTGTAGCTTATCGACTAACTGGAACTCCATTCAAAAACTAAGAACTCAATCTTCCTACCAATCAACACCAACATGCATGAATTTCGTTCCCCCAACTAGGGCGTTAGTATGAAAATGTTACCGAGTATGTAAGGTAAAACTGGTAACAAGATTCAGATTGTAAATCAACAAACACACGAGATAACAATAGGAAATTCAAAGGCATTAATAGCAGTATACTCAGTTAATCAAGTAAAGCAAAAAGAACCTACCTAGCCTCCATAAGCCCGACAAGTCCAAAACAAGCAAACGAACAACAAATAGCACCTAACCGATACAACTTATCTATCACCACCCATACCACATAGGATCAATCCAAATGTCTAACATGAATCAACACAATGACCTCAACCATCACCAATTTACATCAAACATCTGTAGCTAACAGACAAATAATAATATGAGGCAAACCATACAACACATATATCGATTTACACTCACAACCTTTCTGGAAATCATCATGGACTTACAGGCATCCACAATCAAGAGTATGACCTTCCCAAAAATAGTCATGTCCTTATAGGTCTTCACAAGAATTAGGCTCAACCTAGCCAAAACCCATCACAGACTTATAGATTATCGCAGAGCCTCCCAAGGCACCAAAAAGTTCACAAAATCATAATAACAACAATATTACACATAAACACAAAACATACCACAACCAACTATCAATCCCCACTAACCTACTACCACAATGTAGCACTAACCTCACGTATCTAGTTGTCCAGCGGTATATTTGGTGGAAACCGAAAGATCATAACTTAACAACTCTATCCCTAAACCTTATTTACAACCCAAGGAATATGATACATAACAAAACCCTTCATTTAAAATAACCAAAACTAACCTCAATTTTACAACAATTGAACACAACAATCCGAGGACAACCAAAGCCGTTACGAGCTCACTAACTCGTCTCTTAACTAATTCATCCAACTAGCCTCACATAGGACTTACAACTACATTAAAAAATCCCCTAAAATATAGCCAAAACATCCCCTATAGCAACCCAAAAGGGTCATAAAAACACAACATAAGTAAATTTTGACGCGCTCTATCGCCCCTCTGACTCACGACAAATGACCTATTTTCATGCCTGAACACATGGACTCAATTGATGAAAGAAGCATCACAACCTAGAATCCCAAACAACAAGATTATAAACAAAAATTTCTATCCCCAAGGCAGCAAGTTCGCACGACAAGGCCAAGAATTTGATTTCGATGAAAATTATGCCAAAAAGAGAAAATAAAAGCCTTAACATACCTAGAGCTAGGAGAACCCTAACTAAGTTGAATCCAAGATATCATCACCAGGAATATACTTCATTAGATCCTCTCTAACTGCTACCAAAAATGCAGACACAAAGATTCAACATGATGATAATACCAATGAAACTTAATCGGTAAAATTTCTACGGATTCAGTGATAGAAATTCCGAATTAACCATCTATCGACACCTTCAGACTCATAGATGTCATATATAGACAATAATTTAAGAATGAAAAATCTTATTCATCGAATATCCCCAAAATAGACACCAAACTCTCTAGAAAATTCATAAAAATATGATCTATATGGACCATTCAACCTCCCGACCTTTGATTCCATCTTGGATTATGTTTTCTAACCCAAAACCATCAAGAACATGTGGGAACACCACTAGGGAGAGTTTTTGGATGAGGAAATTTCCATAAATGAGAAATGGGTAACAAAAACTGACCAAGGGGCTTCATATAGTCCTTCACTGACTTGCCCACTTTGATGTGCCTGCTTAAATGGTCTCGCAAAAAATGTGAATATCTCCCTATATTCAAGTCGTATTAACGAACAGTTTAATTAGTTGAAACTAGACTTATAGAAATTTAATTTGATAGGTTGCACACCCTATAATTCCTTATATAGTGGGAGAAAAGTTGTGAGACATCTGACTAAATTTAAGAGAATTCAAGAAAGAAATTTGCGATAACTTTTGTTGACTTTTATTTTACTACTTGATTGATGTCAAATATTAACATATGACCATAGAGTGGTTCAAATAACTCATAAGACTTTCTTCTTAGAATGTTTAAGTACTCTTAGTCCTACCTCAAAAGTATGGGTTCATTACTCAGATTATACAGGGTGTTATATAGAAGCTCTATTTACTATATTGAGAAGATTCAAGAAGGCCATTAGGTGTACTATCGCCAATATAATAGGAATCCCACACGTTACTTGTATGCATAAAATTTAGTTGGAGGAAGACTTCTTTCCAAGTATTAAGCACCTTATAGATTCAACCTACCAATGCAAGAGGTGGTAAGAAAGGAGATCATAAAATGGTTAGATATAGGTATGGTTTACCTAATCTCAGACAACAAGTGGGTAAGCCAGTTTAGTGTGTGCCTAAGAAAAGAGGGATAACTAGTCTTCCCAATGATAGAAAAATAGTTGATTCTATTATGTCCGGTCATAAGGTGGCATGTATGTATAGATTACTTGAAGTTGAACTTCTAGACCATGAAGGATTATTTCCTGATGTCATTTATGTATTAGATGTTTAATAGTCTTGCTGGTAGAGGATGTTACTATTTTCTTGATAGTTATTTAGGATATAATTTTATTCCCATTGCACAGAAAGATCAAGAAAAGAACATTTTCACTTGCCTGTATAAGACCGTTGCCTTCAAGAGGATGTCACTCAGATTGTTAATGCACCAACCACTTTTCAAAAGTGCATGATGTCTATTTTTTCTAATATGGAGGAAATTATCGAGGTGTTCATGGATGGCTTCTCAGTTATTAGGACTTATTTGAGGAGTACTTGTCCCATCTTAACGAACCTTATACGGAATTGGGAAAAGTGCCACTTTATGGTAAAGGAGGGCATTGAACTTAGCCACAAAAATATCTGAAAAGGGAATAGAGGCGGATAGAGCTAAGATAGAGGTAATTGAAAAATTGCCTCTCCTAATTTCTTTTAAAGGTACTCGCAGTGTCACGAGCCAAGAATGGGCCGAATCAAGACACGGGACAAGAAACCCCGAGAGACTCCAAGTTGACCCATCGCATGAACATAACTTCTAACTAAATCAACAAAAGCGGAAGATCAATCATAATAAACATAGCGAAAGTTAAACATAACATGAAATCAGAACATACAACGCGAGTCTGAAGCTGAATAAAATCTATGTCTGAAAAGCCTCTACGTCTGATGAGTTGATGGGACAAGACTCCAACTAACTCTCTAAGTTTGAAACTGGAAATATAAAGAAACAACTGATAAGGAATGGTCCTCAGGAGATGAGGACTCACCAGCTGAGACTGGATGCTAACTCCGGAAGCTGGCTAGTGACGGGGCTGAGTCTGAAGATCGAAACCTGTATCATAAAACCATAATACATAGAGTTTGAAGTCAGTACGTGGAATGTACCTAGTATGCAAGGTAAGTAAAACTGCTTAAGTAAGTAAAATCTTCAAAACATGCATAATATAAAATAATCACGATAAGAATTTGAGAGTAGGTCTTGCATGCTATTTTCTGAAATCATGAACTGGACATAACTGAACATCATAAATGAATTGCATGACCCAAAGTTGAAATTCAATAATCAATAAGTAAAACTGAACATTAGGTATATATATATCATAAATGATAAACATGTACAACTGAAATCATGATAAATAATGGGAGACTCGTCATATAACCGACATTACCATGATAGAGCTTACGTGGTCTCGACTATCACACTCAAGTGGGTAGAGCCGTCCAAAGCCTTGCCAGGGCTAAGGATGCAACCATGATATCGGTATCAAGCTGAAGGCCCCTTGGGGTAGGGGAAAGCTCACAAAGGAGGTCTCAAATAATCTGATCACACCTACGTTGGCGCGTAGTTCTGAGGCATAGGGTTGACTGGCCCTTAACCTACTCGATGCTAGACACTACTCCCAAAAACATGCATATGCCCTCCATTGTTATTCAACGAAGCCAACCATCGTCTAGTGACAAAGCTGAATAATAATATACATATAAAATCTGAAATCAAACATGAGGAGCCTTGGATAAAACCATACCACAAGTTGAACATATTTGGGAGTCTTGACTCCAAAACTATGTGGTTAGCTAATTCGTGATATCATAAATCATACTTGAACATATGGGCTTACGCAATACTTAAATATGCTTGAAAACACTTGATTAGCTTGAAAACATGATCATAGACATGGGTAACTTGAAAACATGCTTTTCTCATAAATATCTCAAATATACTTTAAATACATCATAAATCTGAACTTTCATGAACCTCTCATGGATGGGCATCATAAATTTATAAAACTTGAAACCATGATTATAATTGAAAATATTGTAAAACTTGCCCATGAATCATAATTCAATAATAGAAACATGCTTAGATCATACCCATGATAGAAACTTAGGAAATTCATGCATTGGGCTAAAATCCCATAGGATCAACATATAGATTTTCATGAATTAGAGAGAGATTGGGAATGGGTGTGATCAAATTCACCCATTCATAACCCTACATACCTAAGAGAATTTGATTCTATAACTCCTCTGATTGCCCAAGGAAGAATTGAGGAGAACTTGGAAAGAATTGAGCTTGATCACCTCTCTAGACTTCTGCACTTGCATGCATGAATAGGAATAGCTTAGAATGAACTTACCCCTCTTAAAATTCACTATTCATAGCTTAAAACGAAATAGTTTAGGCCTTAGGATCATAGGAATTAGGGATAATCCCTTACTAAATTCACAGAGGAGAACAGACTTCCAGTCCCAATGAGGGACTGGATGAGTCATTACCACTGACCATGAGTCATCACCACAGTCGTCAAGTGCACTGCCAAAGCTTTACTTGGAACTCACCACAGGGAACATCACGAGTCGTTACTGGTGACCACGACTCATTGTCACCACTCATCCTCTACACTGTCAAAATACTAAGGGGGGTCACCACGAGCGATACCACGACTCGGGGTACTTCCCAACGTGTCATGGTAAGGACCCATTAAGTGTACTATCCCATACTTACTCTTCCTTCATCCAACCCTGACCACAGGTGGCCTAACGGCTTATGGTGTTGACCACGACTCATGGTCACCCCAACTTGAAAATTTCCAACAAGTCAAACCTTCTCACCACGAGTCACTTAACGACTCGTGGTCATCTTGACGAGTCACAGGATCACTCATTTTGTGACCTGGTGCAGCAAATCCTATTTTCTCCGTTTAAACTCCTGAGTTTGGTCTTGGGGTTTCCGGAGCATTACAATATCCCCCCTTGGGAACATTTGTCCTCAAATTTTGGAAAACATACATAAAAGCATAGAAACAACACTCATTATATTCAAATACAGATCATTAAGCTGAAAACTGATGGAATGACTACCTCCGCACTGAACTACATAACTGAACTGAATTCATGAATCATACATACATACTTTTACATGAAAGAAACTTAGGTACATGAGCTGAACATGAAACTGAATAGAGTATTAAGAGGGAAACTGATACCTTAGGTTGAAACTGAGCCGAAAGTGAATGAATGCGAGTATTTAGCCATCATATTGGCTTCGGCTTCCCATGTAGCTCCCTCAACAAGCTGATTCTTTCACCAAACCTTGATTGAAGCTACATATTTGTTCCTTAGCTTATGAACCTGTCGATCCAATATCTCCACCAGAACCTCTTCATAACTAAGGTTGTCTTTCACACTGACACTGTCCACTGGAACAACTGGAGCTGGATCACCAAAACACTTCTTTAAGAGCAATACATGGATAACAGGATGGACTGAGGCTAGTTCCGAGGGCAACTCCAATTCATATGCCACCTTTCAACCCGTTTCATAATCTAGTACGGGCCAACATAATGGGGACTGAGTTTTCCTTTCTTTACGAACCTCATCACTCCCTTCATGGGAGATACCTTTAGAAACACCTAATCATCAACTTTGAACTCAAGTTCTCTCCTTCTCACATCAGCATAGGACTTTTGGCGACTTTGAGTTGTTTTTAACCTATCCCATATGAGCTGAACTTTCTCCATGACCTCATGAACTGAATCCGTTCCTATAATTGCAGCTTCACGGTCTTCAAACCAACTAATAGGTGATATACACCTCCTCCATAGAGAGCCTCAAACGGAGCCATCTGAATACTGGAATGGTAGTTGTTGTTATACACAAACTCAATAAAAGGCAAATGATCATCCCAACTACCCTTGAATTCAATCACATATGATCTCAACACTTCCTTAAGAGTCTGAATAGTCTGCTCCGCCTGACCATCGATTTGGGGATGAAATGTTGTACTGAGCTTGACTTGGGTACTAAGTACTTCTTTCTGATATGAGGAACAAGGGCACTCCTAGAAACCAAACTAGCACTCGAATGTATAGTTTGGCATAATCATCTACGGAATCAGTGGTTTTTTATGGTAGAAAATGAGCAGCTTTGGTCAATCTGTCCACGACCACCCAAATGGAGTCATATTGTCGATGAGTGCGAGGAAACCCTGTGATGAAGTCCATATTAATCTCCTCCCACTTCCAAGTAGGGATATTGAGATCCTGAAGCACACCTCTCGATCTCTAATGCTCAACCTTCACTTGCTGATAATTTGGACACCTAGCTATAAATTCTGTGATGTCCTTCTTCATGTCATTCCACCAATAGACTTCTCATAAGTCACAATAAATCTTGGTGGCACCTGGATGTATGGAGTATCTAGAATTGTGGGCCTCATGCAATATACGATCTCTCAAATCATCAACATCCGGAACACACAGGCGACCCTGATATCGAAGTACAGCATCTACCCCTTTGGAGAAGACCTCTACCTTCTGATTTTGAATAGCTTCCTTTGATTTACCAAAATAGGGTCCTCGTCTTGTCTAGCTTTTACATCAGTCACTAAGGACGATTCTAATCCATTCTAAATAATAACACTGCCATCGGTCGAGTCCACCAAACAAACTCCAAACCGTGCAGGTCAATGCACATCCTTCACCAACTCCTTCCTCCCCTCATCTACATGGGACACACTCTCCATAGAGAGTCTACTAAGTGTGTCTGCTACCACATTGGCCATACCGGGTGGTTAAGGACACTTATATCATAATCTTTAAGTAGCTCCAACCACCTCATTTGGCATAGAATTAGTACATATTATAGGCTCTTGTTGTCCGTAAACACATCCATATGGACCTCGTACAGATAATGTCTCCAAATCTTCAAGGCAAATACCACTGCCGCCAATTTAAGATCATGGGTTGGGTAATTCCTTTCATGAATCTTCAGCTGCTTGGAAGCGTACGCTATCACTTTACCATGCTACATCAATACACAACCAAGGTAAATTCTAGAAGCATCGCAATACACTACAAATCCATCAATACCCTCAGGTAGGGTTGACACCGGTGCCGAGGTGAGTCGAGTCTTCAACTCCTGTGAAGCTTCTCTCATAAGCATCCGACCATTGGAATTTCACTTTCTTTTGGGTCAATTTGGTCAATGGCGCTGAAATAGATGAAAATCCCTCAATAAATCTCCGATAATAACCCACTAAGCCTAAGAAGATCCTGATATCTGAAGGATTCACTGGTCTGGGCCAATTCTTCACTGATTCTATCTTTTGAGAGTCTACCTTTATACCCTCACTTGACACCACATGGACCAAAAATGCCACTGAGTCTAACCAAACTTGCACTTGCTGAATTTACAATATATTTGGCGATCCTTGAGAATCTGTAGCACCACACTCAAATGAGAGGCATGCTTCTCCTCGCTCTGAGAGTATATCAGGATGTAATCGATAAACACGATCACGAACATATCCAAGTATGGCTTGAACACCCTGTTCATCAAATCCATAAAAGCTGTAGGAGCATTCGTTAGTCCAAAAGACATAACAATAACTCATAATTACCATACCACGTCCTGAAGGCTATTGTAGAGATGTCACTCTCTTGAACCCTAAGTTGATGGTATCCGGATTTGAGATCTATCTTCGAAAAGCACTTGACACCCTAAAGCTGATCAAACAAATCATCCATCCTAGGAAGAGGATAACTGTTCTTGAAGGTGACCTTATTCAATTGCCAATAATCAATACACATATGAAGAGAACCATCTTTCTTTCGAACAAAAAGAACTAGTGCAACCTATTGGGATTTTCTCAGTCCAATGAATCCCTTATCTAAAAGGTCCTTCAGCTGCTCCTAAACTCCTTTAGCTCATCTGAGGCCATTCTGTAAGGAGGAATATGTATAGGTTGTGAATCGAGAAGAAGGTTAATACCAAAATCAATCTCCCGCTCGGGAGGGATTCTCGGTAGATCATCTGGGAAGACTTCTGGATAAAATCATATACTACTGGGATTGAATTGATAGTTGGGGTCTCAGATATATCATTCTTAAGCCTAACTAGATAATATACATAACCTTTAGAAATCATCTTTTTGGCCTTAAGATAGAAAATGAAATGACTTACAAACACAACTGAACTACCCTTCCAATCTAAGATACGTTCACTCGAAAATCTGAACTCTACTGCGCTGATTCTACAATTAACTGAGGCATAGTATGCAAATAACCAATCCATGTTGAGGATAACATCAAAGTTGATCATGGCTAACTCTACTATATCTGCTGAGATGACTTTTCGAAGGACTGTGACTGGGCAACTTCTATACACCCGTCTAGCTACAACTGAATCACCCACTAGAGTAGATACTAAGAAGGGTTCTGACAAGATTTCGGGATTTACTCCAAAACTACTAGCCACATAGGGCGTCAGAAAAGATAAAGTATCCGCTGGATCTGACAAAGCATATACATCAAGGTGGAAAACTCATAGAATACCAGTGACTACATCCAGGGAGACCTCTTGCTCCTAGCAGGATGCTAGGGCATAGAATCTATTTTGGCACTGATCGCCACCTGTGCTAGTAGAAGCCCCCTGTTGAGCGGGGCATGCTGGTGGAGCTACTGAACTAGAAGCTGGGACTCGGCCCCTATCATTGCCATGCCTAGCTGTTGGGCAATCTCTGAGCATATGTCCCAACTTTCCGCACTCGAAGCAAGCACCTATACCCGCCAAACACGGACTCGTGTGCCTCTAGCCAAACCAATCTCAAACTGGGATACTGGAATTTGTGGGCCTACTGCTTTGACCCCTAGGGCTTGATGCTCATCCCCTCTGGTCGTGCCTAGGTTTGGATGGCACACTCATCGCTGAAGATACTGGGGTTGAAGATCTCTGGTGGGACTATTGTCGGTGCCCAACACTTAGTCTCGGTTGAGAGAACCTATAGTTGTATGTTGTTGTCCTCTTGGACTCTCTCTCCCTTAGATGCACTGCCTCCATCTACTGGGTGTACAAAACTATTTGAGGAAAATCCATATCCTGATAGAGCATGGCAGTTCTGCAATCCTTGTCCAAGTAGTCCGTCATTCCATGAGCAAACCTGCTCACTCGAGCCCTTTGGTCAACCACTAACTATGGGGCGTACTTGGATAGAAAGTGAACTCTAGGGAATATTACTGTACTATCATCTTTCCTTATTTTAGATTCACAAACTAAGGCACCTTCAACTCCCTGATCTGTCAAGCGAAGAAGCAATCTAGAAAAGCGATATAAAACTCATCCCAACTGATAGGGCCTGCTCTGACTTCCATACTATCCTTCCGCTGCTTGAACTAGACATGCGCAACCCCTTTTAGTTGATAAGAGGCTAAGTCGGCACACTCCTCTACATTTACCCCCAATACCTGGGTGATCTTTAGAATCTCATTGATAAACTCGTGTGGATCCTTATCCACCTTTGACCCAAGAAATTCTGGAGGGTTCATCCTCAAGAAATCTTTAAATCTAGCCGCGGCTGCATTCCCATTCTAAGGGACATGCGGTACCGCCTACTGGTTGACTTGGGTGGTCAAAGCCTGTGCTAGCATCTGAATGGCTGCTCTGAATTCAGTAAGGGCAACTGGCTCCAGTGCATGGTGCTCATAGGCTGGTGGGGCCTGTTGATGCCCATCCCCATTGTAATCCTCATGGCCATTTCCATTTCTGTTTCTTATGCAGTTAACTCTGCGGGGAGGCATGATTCTTTAGTTGCGAATATCACGAGTTAGAAAGATAGAGAGATATTTCAGCGCATGACATAGACCATAAAATAAGTGAACATTTCCTAAATGTCTCGTAGCCTCTTCATCATAATTGTGGCTTGCTTCACACCCATAAAAAAGACTCTACTTAACATGGCTTTCAGATACCCTAGGATACTTCAAAACTTATTGCTCTGATATCAAGTTCGTCAAGACCCAAGCATGACCCCAGATTGAGACTCGGGACAAGGAACACTGAGAGACTCTAACTCGACCCATGGCATGAACATAACTTCTAACTCAACCAATAAAAGTGGAAGATCAATCATAATAAACATAGCGTAAGTTAAACATAATATGAAATCTGAACATACAACACGAGTGCGAAGCTGAATACAATCTATGTATGAAAAGCCTCTACGTCTGATGAGTTGATAGGACAAGACCCCAACTAACTCTCTAAGTCTAAAATTTGAGATGTAAATATACAGCTGATAAGGAATGGTCCTCGGGAGATGAGGACTCACCAACTAAGACTTGATGCTAACTCCAAAAGCTGGCTAGTGATGGGGCTAAGTCTGAAGATCGGAGCCTATATCATAAAATGATACAATATGGAGTATACGGTCAGTATGTGGAATATACCGAGTATGCAAGGTAAGTAAAACCGCTTAAGTAAGTAAAATCTTTAAAACATGCATAGTATGAAAATTAATAAAGATAACAATATGAGAGTATGGCTTCCATTCTATTTTCTGAAATCATGCATTGAACATAACTGAACATCATAACTGAATCGAATGATCCAAAGCTGAACTGTTGATAATCATAAGTAAAAACTGAACATTGGGTCAAACCTGCTTTAGAACATACACATATACATATCATGAATGATAAATATGCATAACTGAAATCATGAATAACTATGGGAGACTCGTCATATAGCCGATATTACCACAATAGAGCTTACGTGGTCTCGACTATCACACTCAAGTGAGCAGAGCCGTCTAAACCCTTGCCAAGACTAAGGATGCTACCATGATATCGATATCAAGATGAAGGCCCCTTGGGGCAGGGGAAAGCTCACAAAGGAGGTACTAAATAATCTGATCACCCTTACGTTGGCACGTAGTTCTAAGGCATAGGGTTGACTGACCCTTAGCCTACTCGGTGTTAGACACTACTCCCAAAAACATGCGTATTCTCTTAATCATTTTTCAACAAAGCTGACCATCGTCTAGTGACAAAGATGAATAATAATATACATATAAAATCTTAAATCATACATGAGGAGCCTTGACTCAAACCATACCACAAGCTGAACATAATTGGGAGTCTTGACTCCAAAATGATGTGGTAAGCTAATTCATGAAATCATAAATCATACTTGAACATATGGACTTTCCTAATAGTTAAACATGCTTGAAAATACTTGATTCACTTTGAAAATACAGATCATAGATATGGGTAACTTGAAACATTCTTTTCATAAATATCTCAACATACTTGAACATACATCATAGATTTGAACTTTCATGAAATTCTCATGGATGAGCATCATAATTTATTAAACTTGAAAACATGATTATAATTAAAAACATTGTAAAATTTGCCCATGAATCGTAATTCAATAATAAAAGATGCTTAGATCATACCCATGGTAGAAAGTTAGGAAATTCATGCATTGTGTTAAAATCCCATATGATCAACATATAGATTTTCATGAATTAGAGAGGGATTGGGCATGGGTGTGAATAGATTCACTCATTCATAACCCTACGTACCTGAGAAAATCTGATTCTATAACTCCTCCTGATTGCCCAAGGAAGAATTGAGGAGAACTAGGAAGCAATTGAGCTGATAACCTATCTTAAAACTTACACTTCCATGCATGAAAAGGAATAGCCTAGAATGACTTACCCATCTTAAAACTCTCTATTCATAGCTTAAAGCGATATAGTGCAGGCCATAGGATCTAGAAATTAAAGATAAGCCCTTACTAAATTCACAGAAAAATAGATCGCACAGTCCCAACGAGGGACTGGAAAAGTCATTACCTATAACCATGAGTCATTGCCACAGTCGTCAAGTGCACTGCCAAAGCTTTACCTAGAACTAACCACGGGGAACATCACGAGTTGTTACCAGACCATGACTGTGGTCACCACTGACCTCTACACTGCTGAATACCAAGATGGGGGTCATCACGAGTGACACTTGATCTTGGGCAGAATTGCATGCCCAAGTGATACTCAAATACTTTATTTCGACTTGTTTATCAATCGTTATGTGTTCATTCTCATGTGATTTTTTTAGTTAAATGTGAAATTATATACTAACCAACATGATTAGTGTTGTTTTGCAGGTTAAAGGAAATTTTGGAAGCTAATATACATGTTGGTGAAGATCGAATTGAACTTGGAAACAAGGAGTGGAAAATGACAAGGAAGAGCAAAGAAAAATAGGGCTCCGCGATGAGCCGTGTCACGCTGTTATCGCAGAGGCATTCTGCCTCGGGTGAAATAATTTGGTCAATTTCTAGTGGAGGTTCGCTTTAACCCATGACACGGAGGCAATGCTATGCGATGCGCACTCCGTCACATTGAGTACAATTACCCTGAATATCAAATTCCTGAAGGTGCGCGATAGCACCGTGGCACGTTGGCCCGGCTCCGCTGATGGTCGCGCCACGCTGAGGTGAAATTGTTGAGGAACCGACTTCCAGAGAGGGTCCGTGATACACTCCGTGCCACGTTGTTTGTTATTCCGGGAAAAAAATTCTCGGGTAGTATAAATAGCGCACTTAGGTTTTATTTTAAAACATTCTAATTAGGTTGAGCAAGAACGTGGGTTACAGGAAGTTGAGAGGACGAAAATTCTAAGGTTCTTCTCTTCTATCTCTTTCTCTTTATCTCAATTGTTTGTATGAAGTCTACTTATTTGATGATATTGAACCATAAATCGAGTGGCTAAATTCTACTTCTGCTGAATAAGAGCAATTAAGAAAAAGGAATGTGTAATATGATCATTTCATTATTTTCATCTTTCTTCAATGGTTGTTCTATCAATTCTGTTTTTACTGCACTAATGTTTGGCAATGTTAATGTATATCTAAAAATCCAATTTTGATTTTGAAAAGGAAAGAAATTGGAAAGAAGTGAATTGGTAGGATATGATCTCTTCTTAGTTTGGAAAATTCGAGAATTGATTTACATTCAGAATGGAATATATCTAAAGTCTTATTATCCAATTAAGGAATCGGGAATGTATGGCTAGAACATGAAATTCTTTTATCACAGAAATGTAGATTAAGGTTCATGATTCTTAAATTGATAGAGCCTAAAGTTCCAACCATAGGCAAATAATTCTTGACTAGCAACCTGAAGGAAAGATTAACTGAATTGTATTGATAAATTAATTCTGCATGTTTGTTTAACCTCAGCTTGCTCATTACTATTGTTTAGACTCACTTTATAATTTTGCCTTATATTCTTATTAATTAGTAAACTTAAATTCCCAAAATATTGTTTATTTGGTTGTTCACATTCGTAAAGATAGAGTCTACTAACGCTTAAGTTAATTAGTACCGTAGCTTAGTCCTTGTGGGATCGATACTTGGCTTTACTTAAGCCACTTTACTACTTGTTCGACCACGTGCACTTGCGTGTAGTTACCACAACCCCGAACAAGTTTTTGGCACCGTTGCCGGGACTCGGAAATTTGTAAAATTATTTTCATAGTGTTAGTTAACAAATTTATATAAGTGTTGACAACTTGGTTCTAGCCTTTCTCTGCAGATATTGAATTCTGTTGAACACTGGCAAGAGGCAAGGAGCTGGTGGATTCATACTTAGAGCCGGAAAGACAATTCCATCGTCAAAGAATGGAAGCTCTAGAGAAGAAGCTGCAGTTGCTAAGACAGACAATCCTGGAGCAACAACAGAATCCACCACTTGTGAGGGAGTGTTAGTGCCTGAGGAAATGGAAGCTAGGCCGGCTCCGCGAAGTGGCAATCCTACATGCTAATATTATATCTAGCACTCGCAGACCGTGAGCCAGGAGGGAGGCTTGAGCTTAAACGGTAACATGGTGCAAATTGCTGCACACCAGCGGGCAATTCACAGGTCTCCCTCATGAAGGTCCACAACAACATCTCCAAAACTTTTTGGAGATAAGTGACACTTACATCCCCACTGGAGTATCATCCGAATACGTAAGGCTTACATTATTCCTATTTTCATTATTGGGAAGCAAATATGTGGTTGAAAGCTGAACCACTCCAACTCTATCACCCCTTGGGATGATCTTGCAAGAAAATTTTTGATAAGATTCTTTCCATCCGGGAAAACAACAAGACCTGTAGTCAGATTCTAAGTTTTAAACAAAGAAAGGGTGAGAATTTGTATCAAGCTTGGGAAAAATTCAAATCGATGTTAAGGGATTGTCCTCACCATCACTAGTCCAATGATGTGTTGGTGCATACTTTCATAGAGGGTTTGGAATGCCACACAAAAATCTTAAGTAGACTCAGCAGCTGGGGGAAAAGCATTAGAAAAGACTTATGAGGAGCTGTATACTTTGTTAAATCGTATTTCCCCGGGAAATCCAGAGTGGAATGCGGACTTTCAAGAGGAGGAACAAGGAAAGCGTCAGGAGTCTTTGAGGTGGATGGCGACAGCTATCGCTGCACAGGTAGTTGCGTTGCAAAATCAACTCAACACCCACTTCAGTAGTATGATCTTGAATCAACCACAAGCCCCAGTCAATGTAGTGCAGCAGGTTTGTGTGAAGTATGCTAGTAATGAACATTCAATCGAGTGTTGTGGTGCAAATGCAGATTCAATTAACATTGTTGGGAACGTCCAGAGAAATAATCACCAGCAGTATGGCAATAATTACAATTCAAATTGGAGGAATCATCCAAATTTCTCTTTGAGGTAGTAACAGCCATCAAGGGCAGAGTTCGAATCAAATGGGGTGTGCAAGAGAAATCAAGGGGGCAACAGAATTATCAGTCTCAATACAGAGGAAACAATGCACCTCCTCCACCACCCATCTGCATTGAGGAAATGTTCAACACAATGATAGCTAACCAAGCTCTCAAATGCAGGCTAATTGCGTGAAATTAGTGCGTACTTGAAAACCAGCAGTTAGCTACAAAGGCGTTAGAGTACCAGTTTGGAAAACTAGCCAAAGCTCAAAACACCTGGCCCAGAGGAGGACTACCGAGTGACACTGACCCGAATCCCAAGAAAGTCAATGTAGTGACCACAAGGAGTGGATTAAAACTCAAGGAGGTGGAGCCGTAAAAGACCACCAAGAATCAATCAGGAGCAGTGGAGAAAGATGGGGAATATAATGATGAGAGGGAAGAAGAAGGCGCTGAAGCAGAAAGACCACCACCCCCGTTTCCTCAAATATTAAAGAAACACAAGGAGGAAGCTTGTTTTAAAAAGTTCATGAAGGTTCTTAAACAGGTACATATTAATTTACCTTTGGTTGATGTTTTGCAAGGAGTGTCGAAATATGCAAAGTATATCAAGGACATCGTAGCTAAAAAAAGCAGATTGACGGAGTATGCTATGGTGGCGCTTACTGAGGAGTGCAATTTCCCGGATACAGAAAAGGTTGCCAAATAAAGCTCAAGGACCCTGGGGAGCTTTACGATCTCGCATCACAATCGGGCAAAGTAATTGTTTCTGCGGATTATGTGATTTGGGAGTGAGTATAAACTTGATGCCGACATCGGTGTTCAAGAAGTTGGGGTTGGGTAGTCCTAGACCAACTACAGTGATCTTGCAGTTAGCAGACCGTTCTTTTGGCCAGACCAAATGGCATTGCTATGACGCATAGTAAGTGGGCTCCTTATCTTCCCGGTAGATTTTATTATCTTAGATTTGCATGTTGATGTGGAAGTCCCATTTATTTTGGGGACATCCTTTCTGGCAACCGAGAGCATTGATTGATTTAGCTGCGGGGAAGCTAAATCATGCGAGTGCATGACAAAGTGGTGGCATTTGGATGTGCGTAAGGCCGTGAAGCTTCCATCCATCTATGAGGAGCTTTCATCAATCAATGTGCTAAACCAAGAAGCAATTCTTCAGATTGTTGATTCTCGAGATCCATTGGAGAGAGCCTTGATGAGCTCCGATCATTTCAGAGATAGAGATACTTATGAGATGGTGGAAATGTTGAATGAATCAAAATGGTATCTCAGAAGCAAGAATTTCACCATTGATGAGGTCCGAACCATTGCCAAAAACCATCTATTGATAAAGCACCAAAACTGGTTGAAAACATTGCCTCCATATTTGAAATATGTATTTGGGAAGATGACACCTGCCAGTCATCATCTCCGCAGAATTGATGGAGGCACAGGTATAGGAGGCATTGGGTGGTTCTCAAGAGAAGGAAGAAAGCAATGGGCTGGCAAATGTCGATAATAGGGGTATCAATCCAGTTTTATGCACACACAAATTTTTTATGGAGGAAGGAGCAAAGCCAACTGTACAACATCAGTGGAGGTTGAATCCATGATGAAGGATTGTGGTTAGGAAGGAAGTAATCAAGTGGCTTGATGCAGTGTGGTCTATCCTCTATTTCGCGCGAATGGCCGCCCCGTTCTGTGTCCTAAAGAAAGGAGGATGACTTGTCACTGCCAATGAGAAGAATGAGTTGATCCTACACGCACAAATACCGGCTGGCGAATTTGCATGGACTACAGAAAGCTCAATGAGGCCAAAAGGAAAGATCACTATCCTATACCGTTTATTGATCAGATATTGGACAAATTGGCAGGTCAAGAATATTGCTCTTGATGGGTATCGCTATAACCAAATAGCCAAACCACCGGAGGACCGTAGAGAAGACTACTTACATGTTCCATGACATATGCTTTCAGACGGATGCCATTTGGTTTAAGCAATGCACCCGCCACATTCCATAGATGCATGATAGTGATCTTTCACATATGGTGGAAGATTTCGCGAGGTATTTATGGATGGTTTTTGCTCGGTAATTCATTTGCTACTTGTTTGCAGAATCTTGATAGGGTGCTAGCTCATTGTGAAGACTCCAACCTTGTACTCAACTAGAGAAATGTCATTTTTTAGTCAAGGAGGGCATCGTCCTTGGCCATAAAGTGTCTTGCAAGGGGTTGGAGGTCGATCGTGCAAAAATCGAAGTGATTGAAAAGCTACCACCACCTGTGCTGAAGGGTGCTCCGTAGTTTTCTCGGACATGCAGGGTTCTGATGTATTTATTCATCAAGACCTTCTCTAAAATTTCTAGACTAATATCCAAGTTGCTAGAAAAAGAGGTGAAGTTCGAGTTTGATGGGGATTTTGTCAAAGCATTCGAGGAGTTGAAACAGAAGTTGATAGAAGCACCTATTCTCATTTCCGATTGGGAGCAACTGTTTGAATTAATGTGTGATGCAAGCGATGTGGCTGTAGGAGCTGTATTGGGGCAGCAGAGGAATAGAAATTTTCATCTATTCATTATGAAAGAAAACACTAGACGCAGCCCAAGTCAATTATACACTAACAGAAAAGGAGATGCTAGCACTTGTGTTCGCGTTTTTGATAAATTCAGTCTTATTTGGTGGGTTCTAGAGTAGTGGTGTATACCGATCATGCAACAATTCAATATCTGTTTAACAAGAAGGATGCAAAGCCCAGGCTGATCAGATGGATCTTGTTGTTACAAGAGTTTGACCTAGAGATTCGGGACAAAAAGGGGATCGAGAATCATGGCGTATCACCTATCGCGATTGGAAAGTCGGTCGCATGTGAAGGAAGGTGACAACATCAAGGAAGAGTTCCTGGATGAGCAGCTCTTGGCAATAAGGGAAGCTTAAATCCCTTGGTATGTAGACATTGTGAATTTCCATAGTGAGGAGCTCCATCCACTGAGGATACGGCTCAACAGAGCAGTTGAGGCATGATTGCAGGGTGTATTACATTTGGGATGACTGTACTTGTTTAAGCAGGAACGGATCAGTGATGAGAAGATGCATTCCGAGAGCTAGATTGCAGAAGTGTTGAGGAGTTGTCATTTTCATTGTATGGATGGGGCAATCGCACTGAGGCGAGCGGATAGCGCACAAGGTGCTACAACAGTTTCTTGGCCTACACCGTTTGGAGACTCTATGGCATACGTAAAAATGTGTGATAGATGTCAAAGAACTACACAATTGGTAGAAGGCAGGAAATGTCGCTACAACAGATATTAGAAGTGGAGATCTTTGGCTGTATGGGGTATAGATTTCATGGGCCCGTTCCCCCGTCATTTGGTAATCGTTGCATCTTGGTGGTCATGATTATGTATCAAAGTGGGTTGAAGCAAAACAACTGCTCCCAGGAATGACAACAAGGTGGTAACAAAATTTGTGAAAATCATATTTACCAGGTTCGGGACACCTCGAGCCATTACCAGTGATGGAGGGCTCATTTTGTAAAATGCAAAGTTTCAAAAAATTGCTAGGATATGCATGCGGTGCCCACAAGGTAGCAACAACATATCGTCCCCAAACTACTGAGCAAGTGGAGGTGTCGAACAGAGAAGCAAAGGCATTCTACGTATGACAAGAATGCACAACGCAGCAGATTGGTCAAGCAAACTCGACGATGCGTTGTGGGCTTATAGAACTGCGTACAAGACACCAATTGGGACTGCACAGATTGGTCTATGGAAAGGCGTATCATCTACCTGTGGAGCTAGAACAATTTGTTTTTGGCCGTGAGAAAATTGAACATGGATCTAGAGCTAACTGGAAGAATAGGCTGATGCAACTCAGCGAACTTGACATTTCATTGGCATGCTTATGAAAGTGCCAAGTGCTACAAAGAGAAAACAAAGAGGTACGAGCAGGCATATGGCATCGGATCTTGAGCCGGGGCAGAAAGTATTGCTTTTTAATTCAAGATTGAAGCTTTTTCCGTGCAAATTAGCGGTCCAAATGGTCAGGGCCATTTGAAGTTGGGGGAATGACCCCACACGGGGGCAGTGGAGTTGTGGAAGAAGATAGAAGTGCCACGTTCTTAGTAAATGGGCAGCGATGTAAGCATTATTGGGGATCAGACGTTATTCGGAGAGAAGACATCCTTCACTCTAGAGGATGATTGAACGTGAATGACATCGAGCCGCGACTGTAAATCAGGCACTGCACGGAGGCAACCCGGGAATTGTTGTAATAGATGAGTAGAACTATTTGAAAAAAAAAGAGAAAAACAAAAGAAAAGAAATAATAAAAATTTTGTTTGTGTTTAAGCCTATGAATTCTAACCAATTTCTTGTGGTAGAATGATTTTCAGGTGGAACGGAGGGCAAAAATGCAAAGAAGCACAAACGAAAAAATCGAGGTGAGAAAATAAAATTGGCACATTACAGTGAGCCTATTGCGATGGCTCCGTGTCACGAAGGAGGTGCTCCATGCACCCTCCATGACACGTTGAAGAGTGTTCCGAATTTTTAAAAAACTAAACACTGGCGCGATGGCCCGTCATGGAGGCAGTGCTCCGCGTTGTACTCCGTGACACGTTGAGTGTCATTTCGCGTCGGGTCACACCGGGTCACCAGGTAACCCGCTCGAAAAATCACTTTAAAACCCCAAATCCCCTCATTTTCTTCCTATTTCTTCACTTCCTCCGCGACCACACCCCAAATTCCCTCCTCCCCCAACGTGACACGGACTAGGATCGAATTTTCTTCGAAGCGCTTCTTCGATTTCATCGGATTAAAGGTATGTTCTTGAACTCTACCTCATTTTTGCTTAAATTTTCGATTCTTGAGCATGTGTGGTGAGTAAACCTTGCCCTAAGTGAGAATTAAGCTGGAATTCATTTGCTATGATTGATTGATGTTCATAGTATCGTTGTGAGTATATGAACTTGATGATTGCATGTTTTATTGAATTTCTTGGGTGAAATTGATAGCTAGGCTTGAACGAATAGAAGAAGACCAAATTCTTGGAAATGTTGAAAAAATTGGGTTGCGCATGTTGGGTGAAGTGAATTATCTTGTGATTAATTTTGAATATGCTAAGTAGACTGGGATTTTTGGGACAATGAATTGGTACATTGCATAGGTTGTTGAGAATAAAAAATTTGGCTAAAGTGCTATGATGATGTAATGGAATCGATGGCAATATTTTTATTCATTGTACGAAGTCTGAGTAGTACATAGTCATTGTTCCATCGACTTATATGAATGCACTAAGCATATTGAATGTTAGAATTGGAAAATCATGAACGCCTTGTCGAATTGTTTTGATTGTGGCTAAAGACTATGTGTGGGGTGACCTATTTGGGAAACCCAACCTTAGTTGTAGCTAGTTCATGACTTGAATAAAATTGGATTGTATGTTTAAATGTGCAGGAACAATGTCAGGCAGACAAGGTAAGGGAAAGGGCGCATCCACATCGGGCTTCAGCAGGAAAAGAGTCGATTGGGAACAACAGTTCCAGCAGCACTAGCGGTTCTGCGAGGCCAACCCGACAATACGGAACCCGATGGTGACTGATGAGGGGAAGAAAGTGGTATGCTAAACACAAAGAAGCCAAATACTTCCCGAGGAGCAATAGCAGGGAGCTGCCGCATAGGAACACCAAGGATACACCGGATTGACACTGCCGGGCTGAATCCCCCATCTTCGAAGAGCCCAGTGGAGTGCAATCTCCATCTGATCCGGGAGTTCTATGCCAATTCGAAACTCCGACCCTATGCAGTCACACTGTCAAGATCAGGGGGTTGTCACTTTGAGCCCCATCACTTGAATGCTATCTTGGGGCGCGACACAAACGCCCATGTCCTCCAAGTAGCCGAACATCACTCCACCCTATGCGGACATCAGACGCACCCTATGTGGAGCCCGATCGACAGCACGCTGGGGTAGGCACAAGGAGAGGGGCTACCATCAAACATTGCCCTACTGCAAGAGGAATGTGGAAGCCCGGATTGGCTGAAAATTCAGTGTTCCCGCCCGATCCAGGGAGGCATGACAGATGTCACCCGGGATAGGGTGTGCTTGGTGTATGCCCTGATGAAGGGGCTTGAGATAAATATTGGGGTGGTGATCATCTCCCCCATGAAGAGAGCCCGACTACATTAGGGGCACAGATACGGGTTCAGTGGTTTGCTTAACACATTCCCGAGGGGCCATGATATCGAGGAGGAGGCTCCTGATTACATCCCATAAATTGACAGGCGTGCCTTGATGTCACTAAAACCAAGGCACCTGACATCACTATGGGCCGGTTCTCACACTAGACGAGCGACATGCTCGGGATGACCAGCATATGGCCCGCATGTAAAGGATGCAGATGTTGCATGCATAGGCGGGAGGCAGCAACAGAGGATGATGGCAGCTTGACCTAGATTACCCTATCACGCCCCGCCTTGGGGGTAAGGACTGGCACCTGCGCCCTACTAGGACCTGGACTGCTAATCGTAGGTTTTGCCACATCTGGTGCCCGGCTAGCTCTATCTCGCATTTCTCGGAAAACGAGCGCTATATAACGGCCGAACACAACCGGCCGACTGGGCCTATAGCTACCTGTACATAATTTCAGCTAACCAGAGGAATACTCTATAAAGGGGAACCTATGCGGGCCGACAAGGCCACCATGCTGTCTTGTCATCTAATCCGACATAAAGAATATCGTATAACTAAGTGACCTGCAAGGTCACTCACTACTATCAGATTATGTCCCCACACGGCCAACAAAAGAAATGCTAAACAACTAAACAAAACGCACAGCCTCACACGACCGGCACAACTAACCACAAGGAGATGTATATATACAATCTGCCAGCCTCTATGAGTGCTGATAAGATGGTCGGGACAGGGCCCCTGACCTACCCGCATTTCGTACAACAAAATAAATGAACTACACCTTCGAATATCAAGCTCCTGGATGACAGGAGCTGATGACTCTATATGCTGGCTGAAATCACAGAGGATCGCCCTCTCGTCTATGAGTACCTGTAGGTAATGCCCCAGCGGGCGTTAGTGCCACTAAAATGAGTATGCAAAAAGCAACTGAACATATCTGAATATAAACAACATAACTAGCAACTCGAATAGCAGGAAATATCTGAATCTGTAAGAACTGATATGTTTCGAATCAGACTTTTCTGTACTGCAATAGGGCAGGATACCTATCAACGTGCGATCTGCTGTCTATTAGCTAATATATAACATATAAGTACATATATAACAAGAAAGAACCAATATCATCCCCCATAAGCTGGAAGGTGTCAACCAATCAAACAATCTATATACCCCTACTCGGTCAAAACCATCCAAACAAATAAGTCACTCCACTCATCTACTAACTACGAGCACCTCTGCCGGCCCCTGGGTCTCCAGCTCGGGCCTATGGCCTCTGATATAAACTGTGTCTGAGCCAGAGGACTCCTGTACTGTATCTGGAACTGTACTGTATCTGAAATCTGTTCCTCGGGCGCATGCGCACAACAGGGTAAACCACACCGCTAAGTGTCGATCAGCCTCATATGGGGAAAGCTTCATCCCATCTTCGTCCTACTTCAGACGGCATGCCACCCTTGAGTGACGTATACCCACCAACTCAGTGGGCGACACAGTTACAACCCAGGGGCGGTGAGGACGCTCAAAGTGCCTCACGACACAATCAAGTCTCAACAATCAATAATCATATATATAGCAAGCATATTTAAACTGAAAAATACTATATGTATTCTGATTTCTTATTGCTCTATACTGAATCTGGGTCCTTTATCTGACTGCATGGCTAAACTGTAGCCAAGATACTATCTGACTGTATGGCTATACTGTAGCCAAGATATCATCTGACTGTATGGATATACTGTGAGCTGCTACTATCTGTCTGCCTCGATTTACTTCACTAACTTTTATTATGAATAAATGTCATTATTATAAACATGCTTGCTAAATGCATACTGACTATACTGAGTCTGAAATGATATCTCGCCATTTGGCGCTGCTCTACTAGCTGGACGGAATATGATATAACAACGCAAGAAAGGTTTACTGAATTTGCATTAAAATCCTCAATATTCAACTCCGGGAATTCTATTACGGAGTTTACCGTATTATACTAGGCCAAAGTTACTAACTTGCAGAAGAAACTGGTTTACATACCTTTTCGGATTATCCTGACTAACTGACGAAGCTCGGTCAAGACTAGCCATTTCTCCCAACTGCATTCACATATATGTCAATTAGAACTAAATACACCAATATTCTCGAAGAAAACATCACTATATATTTATAGCCCAAACTTTGGCTTATCGAAAGACGGTCGAAACTTTCTATTTCTCGAAAGTCCGTAAGGGAGAAATATTCACTTTAAGGCTAGGAGTATATTACACTAATTTGGAGTAATTCCCACTTACCTTAGCCCGGTAGCAACGACGATTTGACGGCCAAATTTTGCGAACTAAACCGCAGGAATGCTCCCAAATACCGGTATCTAAGGTTAATTTGAATTTGGACCACGTTTGACGGCGTAATCGAACGATAATTATCAAAAACCTCACGTACCCTCTGTTTTTCGCGACTTCTCTGGAAATTATTTGATTTAAATTTATTAAACTGAAGTTGGAGGCTTTGATATATTTCAGCCTGACAGGGCCAACGTGTCACGGGGCCAACATGGAGGCCTCCCTCCGTGACTGACGCTGCCATCGCGAGGGGCTCGCCCAGGCTCCTTCCACGATGTCTGACGGATTTCTTATTCGGTCTTTCCTGACCTTTTCTAGCATGTGTGGTACTCAAAAACTCTTTAACCAACATGCGAATAGGACATCTATGAAATGGGAATTTTACGGGGTGTAACATTCTCCCCCATTTAAGAACATTCATCCTCAAATGTGAACTTCTATTTATAGGACTTTCCCAACTTACTTAACTTGTTTCTAGAAAAAGTTTGGCAGAGTTTCCCTGTAATATGGACTATCCCAAAACTGGAATGCAGAAAAGTCCAATACAGGTGCTCTACACAATATTATATAATATTCACATGACAGATTAAGATCGATCATTTCACTTATATATAGACTATAAGGCACTGCATTAGATAACAATACTAACATACCTCTTGACTGGCTATGCTTGAATAAGTGAGGATATCTGGATTTCATCTTCCTCTCGCCTCCAGGTCATCTCCTCTCGGTTCCTGTTACGCCACAGTACTTTGACAGATGTAATATCTTTAGTTCTCAATCTACGAATCTGTCTGTCTAAGATAGCTACTGAAACTTCTTCATAGGCCAGCTCTTCTTGTAACTCTGGATATCCCGACTGACTGCTTCTAGATGGGTCTCCTATGGATTCCTCAAAGATAGATATGAAAGACCGGATGAACGGATTCTAATTCTGGAGGCAAGTTCATCTCATATGCCACTCTGGCCTATTCTTCGACGAATCTGATAAGGCCCAACAAATCTCGACTGAGCTTTCCTTTTTACTGGATCTCATCACCCCTTTCATCGGAGATACTTTCAGAAATACCCAAACCATTCACATCAAATTCCAGGTTTCTACGCCGCACATAAGTATACGATTTCTGGCGGTTCTGTGCAGTCAGTAGGCGTTCTCTGATAAGCTTTACCTTCTCCTCTTACTGTTGAATAATGTCTGGCCCAATCAGCGCTGGCTCTCCCACTTCAAATCAGCCAACTGGTGATCTGCATTTTCTCCCGTACAATGCCTCAAAGGGCACCATCTGGATAGCTGAATGATAGCTATTATTATAAGCAAACTCACTAATGGCAAATGATCGTCCCAAATACCTCCAAAATCTAGAACACACGCCCGTAGCATTCCTCGAGCATATGAACAGTGCCTAGCCCGGCCCATCCGTCTGAGGTGGAATGTTGTGCTCAAATTAATCTGCGTTCCCAGACCTCTGGAAATGACTACTAAAATCTAGCTGTAAATTGCGCTCCTTTGTCTGAAATAATTGATACTGGAACACCGTGTAATCTAACTATTTCTCTGATATACAATTCGGCATACTCTTTGGCCAAGAAAGTAGCTTTCACTGCAGGAAATGAACTGATTTTGCCATTCGTCAACTATCACCCATATGGAATCGTGTCTATGTCTAGTATGGGGTAATCCTGCTACAAAATCCATGTTCACTGCTTCCATTTCCAGAGAGGTACAATCATGTCTGGAGTTAACCCGCCTGGTTTCTGGGGTTGCGCTTTTACCTGTTGGCAGTTAGGACACTGGGCTATAAATTCGGCAATTTCTCTTTCATACCTGGCCACCAGTAGTTCTCTTCCTTGATATCAAGGTACATTGGCCGCGCTTGGGTGGAGAGAATAGCGGGCGTAATGTACCATTCATAATCTGGCTGGCGGAGCCCTGAATATCTGGAACACAGAGGCGGCCTTTACATTGGCAAACACTTCATCCTCAGTTATATGAAAATCTAGCGCTTTCCCTTCTGAATTCTGTCCTTAAGCTGGACCAGGTCAGGATCCTCATACTGGCCGCTCTTTACTTCCACAACTAATGATGACACGACGGTGTTCTGAATTACTGCTCTGCTGTCCTCTGTTTCGCCACACGAACGACTAGGCTAGCTAATTAATGTATCTCCTGACCAACTCCGCTGCTCGGGCTGCAAATACGCCAAACTTCCCATGGATTTACGTGTGTATTGGGCTGAGAGCATCTGCTACTACTGGCTTTTCCCCGGATGATATAGAATATCCACGTCATAATCTTTCAGTAATTCCAACAAAAAGACGCTGTCGCAATTCAACTCCCTCTGGGGTGAAGATATACTGTAGGCATTTATGATCTGTGAAAATATCCACATGGACGCCATACAAGTAATGTCTCCATATCTTTAAGGCGTGATCACTGCGGCTAACTTGAGGTCGTGGGTAGGGTAACTCTCTTCGTGTTTCCTCAGCTATCTGGAAGCATACGCAATCACCTTACCGTGCTGCATCAACACACAACCCAACCCAACGCCTGATGCGTCTTAACACACTGAATAACCTTCTGTACCTTCCGGCAATGCTAACACCGGCGGAGGTTAATCTGCCCTTTAGTTCCTGGCTCGCTCACATGCCTCTGTCCACTGAAACTTTGCTGCTTTCTGCGTCAGCTTAGTCAAAGGTGCTGCTATAGTGGAGAATCCTCACAGTCTCCTATAATATCCCGCTAATCCCCAGAAAACTGCGGACATCGGTCGGAGTGGTAGGCTTAGGCCGTTTTGACTACTTCTATTTTCTCTCAAGTGTGTCAACCTGTATACCAGCATCCGACACAATAGGCCCCAAGAAGGCTACTGAGTCTAAAGCCAGAATTCAAGCAATTGGAGAACTTAGCATATAACTGACGGTCCCTGAGAATCTGGAGCACTGTCTGTAAATAAGCCGTGGTTTGCCCTTGTGAGCTTAGAATACACCAGAATATCATCAATAAACACTATCACGAACAGGTCCAGGTATGGTCTGGAAGTGCTATTCATCAGGTCCATAAATATTGCCAAGTATTCGTCAACCCAAAGGACATAACTAGAAATTCAAAGTGTCCATATCGGGTCCCGAAGGCCGTTTTGGGAATGTCTCTTTTCTTAAGTGAACTCGAACCTTGATGATATTCGACTGCAAGTCAATCTTGGAGAAATATCTGGCCCCCTGTAACTGATCAAACTAATCATCTATTCTGGGAAGCGGACATTTATTCTTTACTGTAACTTTATTCAGCTGCCGGTAATCTATACATGTGGAGCGAGCCATCTTTCTTTCACAAATAGAACTTGCGCACCCCACGGTGAAGTACTCGGCCTGATGAAACCCTTATCTAGCAAATCGTTTAACCGCTTCCTTTAATCCTCTGAGTTTTGCAGAGCTATAATGACATGGAGGAATTGATAATGAGTGCCTAGTATCAAGTCGATTGCAAAATCTATTTCCTTCTGGGGAATACTAGGTAGCTCATCTGGAAATACATCGTGGAATTCATTCACCACCGAACAAATCGGGAGTGTCGGAGACTCTACCCGAACATCCCGAACCCCGACTAGATGGTAAATACATCCTTAGCTATCAATTTCTCGCCTGAAGGTAGGAAATAAACCTACCTTTGGCGTGCAGCTGTGCTGCCCCACTCGCACCGCCTCCTGAAAGTGGAATCGACCGCCTTGGTCCAACATTCAACGTTGGCATAGCACCTAAGACTAACCAATCCATACCCATAATGGCATCGAAATCAATCATTCTAACTCTACCAGATCTACTGTAGTTTAAGGATCAGCAACCCTACTGTACACCCTTGATAAATTCTGCTAGCTATAATAGAGTCACCGACGGGTGTGGATACTGAAAAGGGATGCTGTAATAACTCTGGCATTAAACTCTCGAGCCACAAAATGGGGTAATATAGGATATAGTGGACCCTGGATCAATCAGTACATAAGCAGGGCATGAACAGATAGTCATCATACCTGTTACTACGTCTGGAGACACTCTTTGAGTCCTGTCTCCCTGGTTGTGCATAGGTACGGCTTGAGCCCGTACCTGAATTGAGGCTCCCTGATCTACCTCGCCTCTACCTGCTAAACCTGAGGGCCTACGCCTGCCGAGGCTGCTGGACCTCGGTGGCCCCGTGATCCCTGTCTTGACTATCTCGGCTCTCTTGCCCCCTGGCCGGACAATCTCTCATCCGGTGCCCCTCCTGCCCGTATATATAACATCCTGAGGAGCCATATCTATAAGCTCCGGTGTGAGGTCGGCTGCAATTAGGGCAGGGTGGGGGTGTGAATCTGTCGTTTATCCTTTCTCCGCCGTGGGGAATCTACCTGCTCGAGAACTGCCACTGCACTCTGACTGACCTCGACGAACAAATCTACCCCGCTGCTGTGGTGGTGTGGAGGTGGGGGTCTAGGGGTTTGTTTGACAACCGGGGCCTGGGCCCTCTCTGAACCTCCCTTGCATTTCATCTGACTTGTCTCGCGACGCTGTTCCTGATTTGTCTGTCTATCGCCCTGTTGCCGCTGTCTAAGGCCCTCACTGGTCTGGGCAAAAGGCCTCGTACTCGGGCAATATCCATATCTTCGTAACGTAGCCGTCATGCATGCCTCAATGTATTTTAGGTTCAGACTCCATAATAAACTTGTGAACTCTGGACGGCATAGTGTCCATAAGGCTGGAGCATAGCGGGCTAAGGACAAATTGTAAGCATATTCGTACGCTCTCGCCCTGGCCCAAATGCAAAACCGACATCCATCCGGGCCTGCCGTATCTCTCGTGGCAAGTAACGGTCTAGGGAAGGCCTCCGAGAAGTTGGAGCAGGTCGGAGGGGCAACATCTCTCTCGAGACCTTTCCCAACTCTCGCACCATAGTACAAATTTATGTCTCGCAACCAAAACACCGCCATCGCGACTGATCTCAGAGGGGTCACATGCATAACCTGGTAAAATTCTCTGCATCTGATCTAGGAAATCCTTGGGGTCCTCTGCCTGATCTGGACCCTGTGAAACTATGGGGGACCCAGTGCCAAAACTCCTGACTCGAACTGCCGTGATCCACCTGATGGCTCGCACACAGTGGCACCGACTGCGCTCGTGTAAGCCATCATTTGTGCCAACATAACCACTGCGCTGCGAACTTCCTGATCTGATGGTGTAGGTACAGGAGCTATCGGAGGCGGTGTCGTGCCAAACGGCTCCTGGTGAGAGAGGTGGACTGCTGAGAGGGCTGTGATGATGCTCTATATCGCCCCCGCATCGGGCTGACTAATGAACCGAGGCATCCCGTTGGTGCCTTCTCCTCGCTTCTATATCTAACCTTCTACCAGTGGCAGGGTGTCGTTGATCTGCCATTTTTTATCTGTAGAAAAGAATATGATGTTTTAGGGACTCAACCCTATACTGTACCGCTCTATAGCACGACTGAATAAGAAGAAAGAGTAACCATCCTATCATGCCTCCGCAGCCTCCCCGCCTATAGTATGGGTGCATAACACATCCATAGATAAGACTCTTACTTAGCACGGCTTGCAGACTCCCTAGACATGACCTGCTCTGATACCAAGTTTGTCACGCTCCGCTTTGGGGGTATGACTGGTATCTGGTGCCCCAGAAGGACCTGGACTGCTAACTGGTGAGCCTAAGCACATCTGGTGCCCGGCTAGCTCTATCTCAGATTTCTGGAGACAACGGGCTATATAACGGCTGTAAATACAGCCTCCGGCCGACTAGGCCTATAGCCACCTGTACATAATTTCAGCTAACCAGAGGAATACTTATAAAGGGAACATATGCGTGGCCGACAGGCCACCATGTTGTCTAGTTATGTGTAATCCGACATAAAGAATACTGGGAACTACGTGACTGCAAGGTCACCACTACTAGTCAGATTATGGCCCCACATGGCCAACGTAATAGGAAATGATAAACAACTAAACAAATGCACACGACCGGCATTAACTAACCACAGGGAGATGTATATATACTATGAGCCTCTATGAGTGCTGATAAGATGGTCGGGACAGGGCCCTGACCTACCCGCGATTGCAATAATGTTAGGTCGAACTACACCTATGACATCAGTTCTCCGATGACAAGTGGTTTCGATGATTTATGTTTTCGGCTGGTCACGAGATCGCCTCCTCGTCTATGAGTACTGTAGTAATGCAGCGTTTCAACGGGCGTCAGCATCACCGGTACTGAGTATGCAAAGCAACTGGAACACATCTGAATATAAACAACATAACTAGCAACTTCTGGAATAGCAGGAAATATCTAAATCTGTAAGAACTGATATAAGCTGAATCAGACTTTTCTCTACTGTAATAGCAGGAGCGTACCTGTCGACGTAGATCTGTCGCCTATTACCTAATATATAACATAAGGGTACATATATAATAAAGCAAGCAACCACACAGCCCTCATAAGCCGGAAGGTTAAATTAATCAAACACACGAGATAGCCACCCGGGCCAAACCATCCAAAAATAAGTCACTCCACTCATCTACTAACTACAGCACTCTGCTGGCCCCTGGGTTCCCAGCTCGGGCTATGGCTCATATAAATAATCGTCTGACTCCGGAGGACTCCTGTACTGTATCTGGAATTGTAACTGTATTTGAAATCTATTCCCTGGGCGCATAGCACAACAGGGTAAACTGTACTGCTATGCTGATCAGCCTGATATGGGGAAAACTTCAACTCATCTTCGCCCTACTGCGCGGCATGCCACTCCTTGGAGTGACGTATACCCACCCGCTCAAAGGGCAGTACAGTTTCAACCTAGGGAGGTGAGGACCTCAAAAGGTGCCCTCACGACACAATCAAGTCTCAACAATTAATAATCACATATATATAGCAAGCATGTTTAAACCGGAAAAGTACTATCTGTACTTATTTATTGCTCTATACTGAATCTGGGACCTTATCTGACTGCATTGACTAACTGTAGCCAAGATACTGTTACACCCCGTAAGATTCCTGGCATCTAGATGGCCTACTCGCACGTTAGTTAAGCATATTTGAAAGCCACATGTGCTAGAAAGGCCCGGAAAAGATCGGACAAAATCCTGTCGAACCATCGCGGAAGGAGCCGGGGCAGAGTTCCTCCGTGATGGCGCTGCAGGTCACGGAGGCGGGGGCCACCCGTTGGCTCAGACATGTTGGTCCTGTCCAGGCCCAAGTATATAAAGCCCCCACTTCGGTTTATTATGATATAAACTTATAAAAATTTCCAGAAAACGTAAGAAATCAGAGAGAAGACGAGGGAGAGATTAAATAACGTTCGATTACTAAACGAAGTCTAAACTCACCAACTCTCAGGTACCGAGGTATTTAGTAGTAGGGAGAATTCTTACGGATTTTGTTTCGTGAAATACGGCCGACGAATCGTCGAGCTACCGGGCCAAGGTAAGTAGAATTGCTCCAAACTAGTGTCTATGTGATCTCTAGCCGTAAAGTGAATACTTCAACCTTCTGGACTTCTGGAAAATAGCAAGTTTTCTTGACCATCTTTTGATAAGCCTAAGTTTAGACGATAATTATATCGAAAGTGACGCCGTCCTTCAGAATAACATTGTATTTAGTGCTAATTGATGTCTATATGAATGCAATTTTGAGAAATAGCTGAGAATTGACCGAGCCTCGTCCGACAGTCGGATAACTCGAGGTTAAGGTATATGAAGTTGTTCTTCGGCGTTAGTAAGTCTTAGCTTGTAAATCATAGTAAACTCCGAGACTGAGTTCCCCTGAGTTGAATGTTGAGAATTGAGTCAGTCTAGTAGATCTCTGGTTTGTGTTGCTGTATCGTATTCAGTCTGAACGCTTGTGAAGCATGCCGGGCGAGTTAGCATTCCAAATTCAGTATGTTTTTATTGTATGATTAATGTCACATGTTATAGAATAAAAAGAAACAGATTTTCAGAATATAAGCTAGTAAAGTAAAAATCAGATAGACAGACAGTATTATGGCTATAGACTAAATTATTCAGATGCTTATGGCTGCGTACTCAGCCATTCAGACAGATGAGATATTGGCTACAGATTACTAACAGTTAAAGAAAGATTTCAGAATCAGTATAATCAGAAAGAATAGCTTAGTACAGAGCAGAGACAGAATAAGAAATCAGATTTGCAGATAGCCTTTTCAGTTATACATGCTTGCTATTTATATGGGCTATTTGCTTGTTGAGACTTGTTGTGGCATGAGGGCCCCTTATTGAGCAGCCTCGCCGCCCCGGGTTAGTAATCGTGTCGCCCACTGGGAGCGGGTGGGTTTACGCTCACTCCAAGAGTGCATGCCGTCCCAGCTTGGACGAAGATGGGATGAAGCTTTCCCATAGCAGTCTGATCAGCATTACAGGCAGCCCGGTTTCGCATATCCCCTGAGTTGTGTCCGGGAAACTGCACTTATCTGTTATCAGTTCGTACATACAGTTATTACAGGTGTAGCTCCGGTTTCAGATAGACCGTTGAGTTGTGTCCAGAACCAGACCCTATCTGTTACTGCTCATACAGGAGTCCTCCGACCCAGACACGGTTATTTATATCGGAGGCTATGGCTCCGAGCCGGAGACCTGTGGGCCTGTGAGGAGCTCGGGTGAGCAGATGAGTGAGTAACTTATTTTTGCAGGTTTTGACCCGGTAGGGTAAGAGATTGTTTGCTTGCTTATGCCATCTGGCTTATGGGGGTTGGTATTGGCCTTGCTTACATTTGTATATCTATTTATGTGTTATATACTAGTTACTAGACAAAAGAGGCCGTCGCGCAAGCATGTGCACGCTCCCGCCTTATCAGTACAAGCAGGAGATCTGGTCTTACCCAGGCTTTCTTCAGATTGAGTTATATCCTGCCATACAGTTTGCTAGATATGCTATCCTATATTTCAGTTGTTTTCAGTTATGTTATTTCATTTGCTTTGCATACTCAGTACCAGCGGTACTGACGCCCAGTGGGGCGCTGCATTACTTGACTGCAGGTACTCATAGACGAGGAGGCGATCCCTCGTGATTCTAGCCAGCTATTGAGTCATCAACTCCTGTCATCCGGAGTCTGATTTCCAGAGGTGTAGCTCATTTACTTTTGATGTACAGTATGGGCAGGTCAGCCCTGTCCCGATCATTTCTATTGTTACTCATAGAGGCTTGCAGATTGTATATTTATCTCCTTATGGTCAGTTGAGCCGGTCATGTGAGGCCGTGCAGTTGTATAGCTTTTAGTATCTTTCTGTTTTTTATGTTGGCCATGTGGGGCCGTTGCTTGATAGTAGTGGTGACCTTGTCGGTCACGTAGCCTTAAAGTATTCTTTTTTGTTAAGTTTCAGATGACTAGTCAGCATGGTGGCCTTTGTCGGCCCGCATAGGTTCCTGATTACAGAATACGTTCTGGTCAGCTGTTATTACAGGTACAGGTACAGGCCCAGATGGCTCTGGAGGCTGTGTTTACAGCCGTTATATAGCCCTTTGTTTCCAGGAACCTAAGATAGAGCTAGCCAGGCACCAGATGTGCCTCGGCTCCACCAGTTAGTAGTCCAGGTCCTTCTAGGGCACCAGGTGCCAGGCCACCTCTAAGGCGGGGCGTGACAGAACTATCTGACTGTATGGCTGAGTACTGTAGCCAAGATATCATCTGACTGTATGGCTATACTGTAGCCAAGTTACTATATGTCCGCCTGATTTACTTCACTAAATTTTATTCCGAATAAATGTCATTATTATAAAAACATGTTTGCTAAACGCATACTGGACTATACTGAGTCTGAAATGATATCTCGCCATTTGGCGCTGCTTTACTAGCTTTCGGACTGAATATGATATAACAACACAAGACAGGTTTACTAAATTTGTACTAAAATCCACATTCAACTCCGGGAATTCTATTACGTTGTTTACTGTATTATACTAGGCTAAAGTTACTAACTTGCTGAAGAAACTGGCTTACATACCTTTGCCGGATTATCTGTCTAACGGACGAAGCTCGGCCAGTACTCCAGCTATTTCTCCTAACTGCATTCACATATATGTCAATTAGAACTAAATACACCAATATTCTGAAGAAAACATCACTTTCGATATATTTATAGCCCAAACTTTGGCTTATCGAAAGACGGTCGAAAACTTGCTATTTCTCGAAAGTCCAGAAGGAGAAATATTCACTATAAGGCTAGGAGCATGCTGACACTAATTTGGAGCAATCTACTCTTACCTTAGCCCGGTAGCGCACGACAATTTGCCGCCAAATTTCGCGAAACTAAACTGTGAGGAATGCTCCTTACTGCTAAATACCTCGCATTCGAGGTTAATTTGAATTTGGACCGTGTTTGATGGCGTAATCGAACGATACAATTATCAAAAACCTCACGTACTCTATTTTTCGCGACTTCTCTGGAAATTATTTGATTTGTTCACTCAAACTGAAGTTGGAGGCTTTATATACTTGAGCTTGACATGGCCAATGTGTCACGGGGTCAACGCGGAGGCCCTCCTCCGTGATTACTGCCATCGCGGAGGGGCTCTGCCCCAGCTCCTTCCGCGATGGTTCGACGGATTTTATCCGGTCTTCCCTCGTGCCTTTTTCTAGCACTTCTGTGGTATTCAAAACTCTTAACCAACATGTGAATAGGCCATCTATGTGTCGGGAATTTTACGGGTGTATGTAGAGTGGGACCCGCATTTGTGGAGCCTGTAGATGATAATGTCCCCAACGATGAGGAGACACGTTGAGAGGACTCAGATGTTGAGTCAGACAAGGACGGCGGGGCGATTCTGATATTGAGACGAGGCAACGACACTTGATTAAGAAGTTGAATACTTGATTAATTGTATTTCACCACCTACCTTTGTGATATTTTGAATTATGTGAACACTGGGGACAAAGGTTCGATTTAAGTGTGGGTGGGAGTAGTTAGGTGTCAGCTGCTTTGTTGATGTTTTGTTTTTTATGTTGTGCCTGTGCAAAATCTGACCTTGTGACTTTGTGTGGTGTGTTATATAATTAATTTTTGTTTTAATGAATGCTAAGCTGCCGTGTGTTGTGTTGGAGTCACAGCAGTTATTGTTGTGTAAATTTTCGAAATATTTAAATTTGTTGTTGAATTTTTTTATGTTGGGTTTCTTTATCTTTTGTTTTTTGGTGCTTTTAATGAGATTAGTCCCATTGAACCGAAGTCGTAGATAGATCGTTCCCTATGATGGATGGATGACGACCGCCTTAAGGGAAAGTCGATAGGAGTAGTTTGTTTTCTTTTTCTTTTCTTTCTTTTTGTTTGTTTCCAAACGTGTCGCTACTTTATGGATCGGAATTCTTGTTACGTGTTGTACATGATAGTAAGATGCAAAGGTGATTTGTATGAAAAGCATGCAAATGTAAACATGTGAGATACCTAGGCTATAGAGTTCGATTCGGTGTCATCGAGGCTTAATGGTGAATTCTTGTAATTAGCTGATTGAAGAGTCTATGAATATGTATTGAGTTGAGCATGTGCAATGAGTGTGAGGTGAGGTTTCGATTATTACATGCTGTTGTGAAGTGTCTAGAACTTGCCTGGTGTGTGTACTAAACGAAATGAAGGATGTGTATTGTACGAAAGGATGTAGGCATTTCTTTGATTAAACCGAAAGTTTCTCCATTATCAGACTTACCTTGAATGTACATCCTAGTTAGCCCTAATTGATCCTTTTTAGCCATTTTTTCTTTTCTTTGAAGAGGTAAAAACCGAGCTTAATCCCTTCTTTTCATTAGCCATGAATTTGATCCAAAACTCTTAAGCGCTCAAGAAAAAACAATTTTCCCACAACAAAGGAGTGAGAATCGTGAAAAGGAAGGAAAAGTGGAAGTGGTGAAAGTTAAAGAAAAGGTCAAAGGTGCACTTGCTGAAATTAAATAAAATAAAGATGTATAACTAATCTTTTGTTAGTAAGTTGAGTGTGCTTAAAGAAATGTGAACAAAACAAAGAAAAAAATTTCCAATAATGAGAGGATGAAGGAAGAAACAAGTGCCCATAGATGATGGTGGGATGTATTAAAGAGCGCTTAAGGAAGCTAGTTGCTATTATTGGTTAGCCCAGTATTTACTAGTTCCTTAGCTTACATTACGACCTGTTAAGTCCTACGTGATCTTTTACATCACGTCATTATATTAGTGGAGTAATACACTAGAGGCAAGCCTACGGTTCATGACATGATGCATGTGAATTATTTGGGAGAGAGAAATCGTATTCATATACCCTACATGTGTAGTGCTTTGGAAATCATATGATGGAAAATGGGGTAATTTTCATGTTGTGAGGGCACATGCTTGACGAGAGATTAAATTTCATGTCGGATGTCTTGATCAGTTGATTTGCATGAGTTCACCAAGATTAAGAATCGATTCTTGAGTGTAGGAGGTATTAATGTGGTGTATTTCCTTGTATTAATGAGACCATGCATGTTTTCTTGATGATTTGCTATATTAAATAATCGGCATAGCCGTAGCTTGGAATTATCGAGCCAAAGTAGCTATGCGATATGCACAATCGCATGAGATGTGAGAGTATTGTTCAAGGACGAACAAGGTTTTAAGTGTGGGGTAAGTGATCTTGGCAGAATTGCATGCCCAAGTGATACTCAAATGCTTGGCCTTGACATGTTTATCTATCGTTATTTGTACATTCTCATGTGATTTTTAATTAAATGTGAATTTATACTAACCAACATGATTAGTGTTGTTTTGCAGGTTAAAGGAAATTTGGAAGCTAATATACATGTTGGTGAATATCGGAATGAACTTGGAAACAAGGAGTGGAAATGACAAGGAAGAGCAGCAAAATAGGGCCCGCGATGGAGTCGTGTCACGCTGTCATCACGGAGTGCATTCTGGCCTCGTGAAATAATTTGGTCAATTTCTAGTAGAGGTTTGCGTTACCTCCATGACACGGAGGCAATGCTACGCGATGCACTCTGTGTCACGTTGAGTACAATTACCTGGAACATCAAATTCCAGTGAAGGTGCGCAATAGCATCGTGGCACGTTGGCCTGGCTCCGCGATGCAAGTCGTGCCACGCCTGAGGAAATTGTTGAGGAGCCGACTTCCAGAGAGGGTCCGCGAGTGAGTGCTCTGTGATACACTCCGTGCCACGTTGCTTTGTTATTTCGGGAAAAATTCTCAATAGTATAAATAGTACAATTTAGGTTTTATTTTAAAACATTCTAACTTGGGTTGAGCAGTAAAAATAAGGGCTCCGCGATGGAGTCGTGTCACGCTGCCATCACGGAGGAAGTCTGCCTTGGATGAATTAATTTTCGCAATTTCCAGTAGAGGTTCGCATTACCTCCGTGACACGGAGGAAATGCCACGCGATGCACTCCATGTCACGTTGAGTACAATTATCTAGAACCTCAAGTTCCAGTGAAGGTGCGCGATAGCACCATTGCACGGAGGCAAGGCTCCGCGATGCAAGGCGTGCCACGTTGAAGTGAAATTGCTGGGGAGCCGACTTCTAGTGAGGGTCCGCGATACCCCCGTGGCACGGAGAGAGTGCTCCGCGATACACTCCGTGCCACGTTGCTTGTTATTCCGGGAAAAATTCTCAATAGTATAAATAGCGCACTTAGGTTTTATTTTAAAACATTCTAATTAGGTTGAGCAAGAACGGGTTACAGGAAGTTGAGAGGACGAAAATTTAGGGTTCTTCTCTATCTCTTTCTTTATCTCAATTGTTTGTATGAAGTCTACTTATTTGATGATGCTTAATCCATAAAATGAGTGGCTAAATTCACTTCTTGCTGAGGTTAATAACAATTGTAGTGGAATGTAATTGTTGATCATTTCAATTTTCATCTTTTCTTCAATGGTTGTTCTATCAATTCTTGTTTTTTCTGCATTAATGTTTGACCAATGTTAATGTATATCTAAAAATCCAATTTTGATTTTGAAAAGGAAAGAAATTGGAAAGAAGTGAATTGGTAGGATATGATCTCTTTTTAGTTTAGAAAATTGAGAATTGATTTACATTCAGAATATAAATATATCTTATAGTCTTATTAGTCAATTAAGGAATCGAGAATGTATGGCTAGAACATGAAATTCTTTTATCACAGAAATGTAGATTAAGGTTCATGATTCGTAAATTGGATAGGAGTCGAAAGTTCCAATCCATAGGCAATAATTCTTGACTAGAAACCGAAGGAAAGATTAACTGAATTGTATTGATTAATTAATTCCTGCATGTTTGTTTAACCTCAGGTTGCTCATTACTATTGTTCAAACTCACTTTATAATTTTGCCTTAGATTCTTATTAATTAGTAAACTTAAATTCTCAAAATTGTTTAATTTGGTTGTCTGCATTCGTAAAGATTGAGTTCAATAACGCTTAAGTTAATTAATACTTTAGCTCAGTCCCTGTGGGCTGATACTTTGGCTTTACTTAAGCCACTTTACTACTTGTCTGACCACGTGCACTTGCGTGTAGTTACCACAACACCGAACAACACCACGACTCGCGGTGCTTCCAAATGAGTCGTGGTGAGGACCCATTTGGTTTACTACCCCATACTTCCTCTTCCTTTATCCAACCTTGACCATGGGTTACCTAACGACTCGTGGGGCTGACCATGACTTATAGACACACCCGTGGTCACCCCACTTTGCAAATTTCCAACAAGTCAAACCTTCTCACCATGAGTCACTTGATGACTCGTGGTCATCCTGACGAGTCACAAGACGACTCATTCTGTGACCTGGTGTAGAAAATTCTATTTTCTCCATTTAAACTTTTGGGTCTGGTCTTGGGGTTTCATTAGCATTAGACGTAGTTTCTTGGGGCATGCTGGGTTTTATCAAAAATTTATTAAAGACTTCTGCAAGATAGAAAATCCCTTGTGTATGTTGCTTCGATGAGAAGAGAAATTTGTATTCAATGAGCCTTACTTGATGGCATTTGAATGCCTTAAGGAGAAGTTGACCTCTACACTGATCATTATTGCCCCTGATTAGGAAACACTATTTGAGGTGATGTGCTACACTAGTGGAGTGGCGCTAGAGACTGTCCTAGGCCAAAAGAATGAGAAGATATTACATCTAATTTTCTATGCTAGGAAACAACTAAATGTAGCTTAGAAAAATTACATTGTGATTGACCAAGATTTTTAGTGGTGGTTTATGCATTTAAAAAGTTTAGAGCTTATCTATTGGGCATAAAAGTCATTGTGTGCAATACCTCGGACTTTCGCGCTATGTTTGAAATCATTTTAGATATGTGGATAGACCTAAGCTTGATTAATTTTATGAAAACTAAGTGTTAGATCAATTCTTAAATGAAAAAAGTGAATTGGATACAAATTAAGGTCATAAGTAACCTCTAGCAAAAAGTTGAGTTGAGACCTTCTTACTGATTGAGTTTTCATATAAGTTCTTGCAAGAATCAACTTCAAATGATCATAACTCCTAATTTATGAAGTATTTTTGAGTGATTCAACTAACATGTTGAAGACCTTTGAGTCTTCCTTACAATGCATCTGACCTTGCATCAATTGGAGTTTGGATTAAAAGGTTATGAGCATTTTAGTTAAGCAATGTCAAGTGACACTTCGTCACTGGACGAGTCAAATTCACAGACGAGTGAAGTTACCAAAAATGATCTTAAGGTTATTTTAGGAAGTTTCGATGGTTTAGCTGCCTAAAACCAGATATTTTGAGATTTCTAAAGGTATTATTTAAGTACTCTTAAAGCCTAAGCACCTAGTTCTCCCATTACAATGTAGAATTCAAGGATCAAAACTCTCAAGTTTTTCAAGAAGCTAGAAAGTCTTCTTCTCCAAATTAGGGTTCTTTAAATTTAAGTCTATGGTTCTATTATTTCAAGTATGTAAGCTAACCTATGTAAGGATTCGTATTCATCCTTATGCCCTACCTATATGCAAGAATTCATTGAGATTAAAGCTAGGATTTTTACCCAATTCTTTAATTATCTTATGAAAGATCTACATAAGCTGAATTGTCATTGTTGAATTCTTCATATTGAGTTGTGTATTGATGTCTCTTGATTTTAATCCTAATTCATTGATTGTTTAACATACTCTCTTGATTCTTGATTCTTGAGGTTGGTCCATGTCTCTTATCCCTGAACCAAATTGCATAAAAGTCATGATTTTGAAAGTACATGCATTGTTTTCATAAAGATTGAATATCTTGTGTAGCTTTGGTGAATCATTCTCACTTGCATAATTAAATAGGGG
>JACEIK010005157.1:106742-116815 GCA_018107945.1 Datura stramonium | reverse complement strand
ACAAGATATATATAAAATTACGGTTGGGACAGTGCCTTCCGCGCCAGCCTGCCATCCCAAAATTTTAGCCCTAGTGCGTCGTGCCCCTGTAGTGCCACTCTGCTTAACAATTTTTGGCTGAAGTTGGTCCTGGGCACTAGGCGCCTCTTATAGCGCCTATTTGACAACCTTTTTTAAGTTGTCCCTGGCGAGCGCGACCCTTATAGCGCTACCATGACAATGTCTCAGCAAAATGCCTATAATGTTTTACACCAAACTTTGATTAACACAAGGTCAGATGCATTGGAAATAAGACTCAAAAATCTTCAATTTGATGGGTTGAATCACCCAAAGATACTTCTTAAATTGGGATTTATGGTAATTTTAAAGTTGACCCTTGTAAGTACTTACATGAAAACTCAATTGATAGGAAAGCTCTCAACCCAAGTTTCTGCTAGAGGTCCATTGTGACCTTATTTGTATCCAATTCACTTCCCACTCTTATGAATTGATGTGAACACCTAGTTTCGCTAAATATTTAATCAAATTTGGGACTATATATATATGTAGACGATTTCAAACTTAGCCTGAAAGTTTGAGTCGTTGTAGTACACCTCTATTTGGGCCTCTAATTGCTTGATTTGGTTGCTACAATTTGACTCTTTTATGGGCCATAATATGGGTAAAAAATTGGTGGATGCCTTATATTTATTTTCAGCTAGCTTTTGGTGTTACTTTTTGGATCAACTTTAAGCTCCATTTGGAACAATATTACGTCCAATAACATATGTAACTGTTGCCCTTACTTGGTCCCCATAACATAGTTGATTTAGCATAAGTAGGTGATGCACCTACTTTTCACCTTTTAGTGTTAACAAGTAAAGCAAGCACCATACTGGTTTTATCTATTTTTCCAAACCTTCATCCTTAGACTTCAACATAACCCTTATATACATTTATCCATTTCAATTCTTGGCCCAAATATTACCTCATATCTCAAGCTTAAATGCCTTCCTCGGTATTAACTTAGTCGTATATGTGTTGAGAGGTATGGGGTGTTACATCCTTCCCCCTTAGGATCATTCATCCTAGAGTGAGGCTAATAGGTATAAAACATATATTTTTGGGATTTATAAAAATTTCAATAGTTTTTTGTCACGACCCAAACATAGGCCCGGACCGAGACATGCGACAAGGAGCCTCGAGTGACTCTAAGTCGACCCATGGCATGAACATACATCTAACTCAATCAATAAAAGTGGAAGACTTAACATAATGAACATAACGGAAGTCTAATCATAACGTAACATCAGAACCAGAATTCACATAAATACATGACAAGCTTATTACTACGTACAATTTGAAAACCTCTAACATATCTGATGGGTTGATGGGACAACACCCCCAACTAACTTGACAAGTCTGAAAACTGAAAATACAAGATAAATGATAACGAATGGTCCTCGGGAGATGAGGACTCACCACCGGAGCTGGATGCTAACTCCGAAAACTAGCTAGTGACGGGGTTGAGTCTGAAGATCAGAGCTTTATCATAAAATGATACAACATAGAGTATGCGGTTAGTACGTGGAATGTACCGAGTATGCAAGGTAAGTAAAACTGGTTAAGTAAAATCATTTAAAACATAATTAAGATAAGAATCTTAGAGTAGGGCTTGCATGCTATTTTTTGAAATCATGAATCATGGCATCTAACCAAGACTTGTGGTGTCCAATTGTGGGGTACACTGCCAACTCATCCTTCATCCTTCAACTGCCCTTGACCACGAATGACTTGATGGCTCATGGGGTTGACCATGACTCGTGGTCACACCCATGGGCACCCCAAATTTAAAATTTTCAAGCAGGTCAACACTCCTCACCACGAGTCACTTAAGGACTCGTGGTCAACCTGACGGGTCACATGATGACTCCTTCTGTGACCTGGTGCAGAAAATCCTGTTTTCTCCATTTCAACTCCCAAGTCGAATCTTAGGGTTTTCAGGGTATAACAATATCTCCCTCTTAGGAACATTCGTACTCGAATGTTGAAAATCATACAAAAAAGCAGAGAAACTCAATCATCATACTCAAATACTGATCATATAAGCTGAAAACTGACAGAATAACTAACTCCAATTTAAACAACATGACTAAACTGAATTCATGAATCATACATACATCCATTCACAAAAAAGAAATTGGGGCACATGAAATGAAAACAAAACTGAATCGAGTTTTAGGGTAAAAACTGATACCTCAAGCTGGAACTGAGCTTGTAGCGAATAAATGTGGGTATCGAGACATCATATCTGCTTCAGTTTCCCACGTAGCTCCCTAAACATGTTGATTCCTCCATAAAACTTTAATTGAAGCTACTTCCTTGTTCCTTAGCTTGCAAACCTGTCGATCTAGTATTTCCACCGAAACCTTCTCATAACTAAGGCTGTCTTTCACACCTACACTCTCCACAAGAACAACTAGAGCTGGATCTCCCAAACACTTCTTTAAGAGCGATACATGAAAAATAGGATGAACAGAAGCTAATTCTTAGGGAAACTACAATTCATATACCACCTTTCCAACCCACTTCACAATTCGATATGGGCCAACATAACGGGGACTGAGTTTTCCTTTCTTTCTGAACCTCACCACTCCCTTTATGAGAGACATCTTTAGAAACACCCAATCATAGACTTCGAACTCAGGTTCTCTCCTCCTCACGTCAACGCAGGACTTTTGACGACTTTGAGATGTTTTCAACCTATCCCGTATGAGCTAAACTTTCTCTATGGCCTCATGGACTAAATCTGGTCCTATCATTGCAGCTTCATCAACTTCAAACCAACCAATAGGAGATCTACATCTCCACCCACAGAGAGCCTCCAACAGCGCCATCTGAATGCTGGAACGGTAGTTGTTATTGTATGCAAACTCAATAAGAGGAAAATGGTCATCCTAACTACCGTTGAATTCAATCACACATGCTCTCAACATGTCCTCGAGATTCTGAATTGTCTACTCCGCATGACTATCCATTTGCGGGTGAAACGCTATATTGAGCTAAACATTACTACCAAGTCCTTTTTGAAATGATCTTAAAAAATGAGAGGTAAACTGAGTACCTCTATCTGATATGATGGACAAGGGCACTCCATGCAACCGAACTAGCTCTTGAATGTATAGTTTGGTATAATCCTCCGCGGAATCAGTGGTTTTGACAAGTAGAAAATGAGCATCTTTGGTAACTTGTCCACGACCACCCAAATGGAGTCATACTATCGACGAGTGCGAGGCAATCTTGTGATGAAGTCCATATTGATCTCCTCCCAATTCCAAGTAGGGATACTGATGCCCTAAAGCACACCCCTCGGTCTCTGATGCTCAACCTTCACTTGCTGACAATTTGGACACTTAGATACAAATTCTGTGATATCCTTCTTCATGTCGTTCCACCAATAGATTTCCGTAGGTTACGATACATCTTGGTAGCACCTGGATGTATCGAATATCTAGAACCGTGAACCTCATGCAACATATGATTTCTCAAATCATTAACATTCGTAACACGCAAGCGACCCTATTATGGAAGCACACCATCTCCCTCTTGGGAAAATACCTCTACCTTCTGGTTCTGAACCGCTTCCTTCAACTTTACTAAAATGAGATCCTCATCTTGTCTAGCTTTTACATTAGTCACCAAAGATGATTCTGTCCGTTCTGAAAAATAACACCGCCATCGGTTGAGTCGACCAAATGAACTCAAGTCGATGCACATCCCTCACCAACTCCTTCCTCCCCTCCTCTACATGGGACACACTCTACATAGAGAGTCTGCTAAGTGCGTCTGCTACTGCATTAGCCTTACCTGGATGGTAAAGGACACTCATATCATAATCCTTGAGTAACTCCAACCGCCTTCTTTGCCACAGATTTAGGTCCTTCAGGGTAAAGACATACTGCAGGCTCTTGCGGTCCATAAACACATCTATATGGACCCCATACATATAGTGTCTCCAAATATTTAATGCAAATACCACCGTCGCTAATTCAAGATAATAGGTCGGGTAATTCCTTTCATGCACCTTCAGTTGCCTGGAAGCATATGCTATAACTCCACCATGCTTCATCAATATACAACCAAGGTGTAATTCCCAGAAACTCAAAGACTAGACCCGGGAGTTAAAATGGAGAAAATTGGAAAATCTACTCCAGGTCACAAAATGAGTCGCTCTATGAGCTGTGGGGGTAACCACGAGTCGTTAAGTGACTCGTGCTGAGGTTCAGGGCTTGAGTTGGAATTTTGGGTGTTGAAGTCCCCACGGATGTGACCACGAGTCATGGCCAGACCCCATGATTCGTTGAGTCAGTTTTGGGCAAGGGCTAAAGGAAATTGAAGGAGACCTGGCAGTGTACCCTATGGAAGGTCCATGAGTCGTGGTCGGTCACCACGATTCATGGGATAAGTCGTGGTCAGCATGTTGGAAATGATGTGAGATTTGGGAAGTGTGGCAACGGGTGGGACACCATGAGTCGTGGTGACAAACAGAAGGAACTTAGCAGTAAACTCGAGGCTGTGATCATGAGTCGTGGTTACTGGGCACGAACCGTTAGGCCCCTCGTGGGGGCCTAGTAGTCAGTTTTCCTGTAAATTTCCTAAGGTGTTTCTTTAATTTCCTATGATTCTAACTTCTAAACTATCATTTTGGGTATCTAGTGGGACGGTTTTAAGGGGAATATCTAGCCTAGTCCCTCATTCGATCCTAAAAGACTCACGAATCCTTATTCTCCATTTCTCTTTTTCTCTCAAGGCTCAAGAACTAGGATTCCTCTCCAGGGTGCAGCAACTTCAAGACCTTTAGTGAAATCCTTCAACCAAGTATGTGGGACTTAAACAATGATCCCCTTTCGTCCTTGTGTCCCGAATTTTTATGTAAAACCCTAGTTACTAAATTTTAGAAAAGAATCTAAGCATGATCCCTCATATGTTTTCCGTGAATATCAAGACCCTCATGATAAGCAGCAAATTATGTTATGAAATTACTTCCAAATTCTTGATCTAGGTATATGAAATAATGGTAGTATGTTTTCTAGAATTTTACTATGTATTAGCACTATTTTCAAGATATGGCTCCTCTGAAGTATGTAGATGACTTTTACAATGATTTCACTATATATGTTTAAAGTATGAATTGAATCCATGAGCTTGTATGAATAGGGAACCCATAATGTATATTACGCTCGGGATTTTAATTCTATGAATTGAGTAAGAAAAGGTATGTCTATGATTTCCCTAGACTATCAGGCCTTTGGTTAGGTGAAGGTTCCTTACTCTTGGTCCTTATCATAAAATAGGATAGAACTTGCTTGATTTGGGTTCAAAAAAGAAATGTTGTGTTGATATGTTAGATTTTTATCGAGTTACGACTGATTCACATAGATCCTTGAGTAGAAGTTAATATCTTGGTATATTCAGCCTCAAAAATCTCATTCCACACTCAAAACACTTAGATTTTTATAGAATGGTCAGTAATCAGTGTTGGGATTTCCCATGTTAATATTAGTTGATTATCTTAATCAGTTCATGCTAGTCCAGTTTCAGTCAGGATACTAGCCTATTCAGTAACTTCAGAAATGTAAGCTAATTAGTTTAACTATAGTCTTTTCCTGAGGTTTTAGAGGTGCCTCCCAGTTATTAGTATTTAGACTCATACATCAGTTACCAGATTTTAGTGGTTCTTTAGACGGTTACGACACTACAAGACAAGAAGCTCCGACCAGTGTTAGAACCACCAGCTTCAGCCTCAGTTTGTTCTTTAGACGGTTACGACGCTTCCAGATAAGTAGCTCTGACTAGTTTTAGAACACCAGTTTCCAAATTTTGTCTGATAAGGCTCTTAGGGTACTTCCAGATAAGTATATCTGACGTTGTCTTGGGCCCCTGTTTCGTGCTATCAACTTGGAAGTAGTAGTCATGTTAGGACTATCCAGTGGGAGTAGGACTTAGCACCAAGAGGGCTGGGGTTCCAGTGCACCCAGGTTTCCAGAACTACGTTGCCACCGTAGGTTATCTTATTGGCCTTATGGCCCAAGACAGTGATCTCACAGTCAATGCCTTTATACCCTGGCAAGGTTTATTGGGTCCTATCAATGGGGTGTGTACATTGGACTCCACGTTTAGCTCACCTGGTTATATATCGGTTATAGACTCTCCCACTAGTCATCTCAGTTTAGTCTAAAATTAGTCAATATAGTATTTTAGATTTAGTATTTCAGGCTTAGGGCATGTACTTGACCATCAGACTTGGTCACTTTGACCATCTCAGTATATCTCATTTATTTCAGTTCAGTATTTCAATTGGTCATTGCATGTTCTTTCAGTTTAAGTATTTATATCCTGTTTTATGATTTCTCCTACGTACTCAGTACATTCAAAGTAATAATGCATACTTTCTATGTTGTATCGTTTTATGATACAGCTGTAGGATCTCAATCCCGGCCTCATTAGCAGATTGTGCTCAGAAGGTTCTAGCTGCACCATTTGGTGAGTCCTCATCTTTCGAGGACGAAGATCACTTATTTCAGTTCTATTTTCTTTTATTTAGACTTGGATTAGTTGGGACCTGTCCCAACAACTCATTCGTTATAGTTGGCTTTTAGACACAGACTTGGTTTTTCAGACTTGTAGTTTTGTTCAGATGTTTTTAAACCTTATGATTTGGGTCTACTTTCATAAATTTTTTATTGTTTACTTTAAATCTTCTGCTATATTTACATGTTTACTCAGAATGCTAGTGCATGATAGACCAAGGGTTGACTTGGAGTTACTTAGGACTCTAAGTACCGTGTCCCGTCAAGGGTGTAAGCTCAGGGTGTGACAAACTGGGTATCAGAGCACTAGGTTTAGAGTATCCTCGAATGTCTTAAAGCCGCGTAAAGTAGAGTCTTTTCATGGGTGTGAAGCACGCCACACTTATGATGAGGAGGCTATAAGATGTTTTAGAAAAATTCCCTTATTTCACTATTCTTATCATGTGATACAGTGTAAACTCTAAGATTTCTCTTCTAAATCATGCATTACGCATTCACAGACAATGCCTTACAGAAGCGATATCAGAAGAGGAAACAGTGATGGGAATCCACCAGTCCCAACAGCTTCAGTAGGCCCCCTTAGTGGGTATATGATGGATGTAGAGCTCGAGTCTTCCCTCAGAGTGTTAATATGCATCGCGACTACTCAGGTTAACCAACAGGAGGTCACACCTGAAAATCTTACTGAAGAGATAATAGCTACCAGGGTTGAAAACTTCATAAAAAGGAATCCATCTGAGTTTTATGGTCTGAAAGCGAATAGAAGGATCAAGGGAGAAGAAAAGGGGAGCAATAGGGAAAAGACAAGGGAAATAGGGTATTCCCAATAGAGAAAGAGTGGTAAACCTCGTTTCCAGTCTCATTGAAGATCATAAGCCCTAGCAGTATTGATTGCTAGTGCTCCTAACAAACCCAGAGTAAGGGGGATTACATACCCAGCTTGCAAGAAATGTCGGAAAAACCATTTCGGAGAATGCATGGCTAGCTCAGGCGATTGCTTTTGGTGTGGAAAGTCAGGCCATAAACTCAAAGATTGCCCAGCGGCCAAGCGGGGCAAAGGTAGAGCCCCGGCTATCTCTTCTGCAGCCCTGTCCAGTCACCCAGTTTGAGAGAAATGTGGAAGGAGCCACCCCAAAAAATGTCTGTTTAGTAAGGAAGGATGTTTGGATGCAGTCAGTTGGTCCATAGAGTAAATAATTTCCCTATAGCTGAACGTGGGAAAACTCAATCCACTATCCCAGCAACTCAGGTAGCTTGCCCATCTCAGCAGGTACATCATCCAGTATAGATGGCCGACAGCTCCGGATATAGTAGAAGGTATGTTATAAATTTCCCATGTTGATCCTTTCATATTGTAGGCTCAGGATCCACGATATAAAGTATGATTTTATAGCGCCATTATGAGAGTTATCCCATGGTAGATATGAATTGGTTATAAGTATGAAGCCTATAGTGGTAGCTTTCATGACAAATGAGAATTCAAGAGTTAGTAATGTTAACCTAGACTTAAGAATGGATCGAAGGGCTTGAGAATGGTGACTTCAAACTAAGGGGGAGATGATAAGTTAAGAAGTCCGAGTCAAGCCCTAAGTGTTTTAGTAGAAGAGCTCCAGAAATAATAGCTATGGGATATCAATCCTTCCTATTCAGCTGGTTCCTCTTGTTTTTCAGTTGGAATTACATTCTACTTGTGCTTATGTTCAGACTCCTAGAATTATAAATAACAGGTTCAGACAGCGATCTTAGTCTTACTCTCTGAATTCGAAAATTCCAGCTTCATGTCATGAAGACTAGTTATGTACAGACTCATGTCTCGCATTATGCCCAGCTCCAAGAACCTAGTCCGTCAAACTCTCCTTAATGGTTCAGCAGATTGTGCTACACCATGTCTATGCTCAGACTAGGCTCCTTGATTGATTCGTGCTTGCGATTCCTTACTCTAAGACATTTGTATGTACACCTATATCGGGAATGATTATTGTAACAGGTTACTCAAGATAACTTTCAATTTCTACCTTAGATGCTCATATGCAGAAATTCATGAGATGCAGTTGTTTGTCTTACTAGGGAGGCAGGGAAATTCTTTGATGGCATATACTTAGAGGAGTCGTGAAATGATTAAGTGATAGACTTGAATGATGGGGGGTTGGTGAGGATGACAGTCCCTCTTAAAACGAGGTTCCTGTTGAGATTGTTAGCCATCAAGATTGTAAGCAAGTGAAAATAAAGAAGTTATTACAGTGAAGGTTATAAGGAACACTCAGTTAGTAGGATGAACTACGTGGGAAACCGAATTCAGAAAAGGCCACCTATGCAGATATCAGAAAGTAGTTATGGGATTTACAACTCCGTCCCTAACCGCTCAGTTCCAGCTTGAGGGGAATAGTTTATCCTTAGTACTCTACTTAGTTCCGTATAAACTTCATGTCCTTTAGTATTTTTCTCATGTCTTAGCATGTATGTTCAATTCAGAAACTTAGTTTAGACATGTAGTTCAGCTCGGAGTTAGATACTCCAATAGCATTCATCCCTTAGTATTTAGCTTTTGGGAGTTCGGCTCTTTCCCCTAGCCTATCAGCTCAGTCATACAATCAATCTTTTCTCTGAATGTTTAGCAATTGGAATGGCAGATTCCTTGTTAAGTCGAGGTGGGAGGAAGATCCATACTGCTTAACCTAAAAGAAACAGTTCTCAGAGAAGGAGTGGAGGTTTTCTCCCAAGGGGGAGATGGTGTACTCCAGTACCAGGGTAGACTCTGTGTGCCAGATGTGGGTGACCTGAGACAGTAGATACTGGCTAAGGAACATAGTTCGAGTTACTGTATCCACCCAAGCGCCACTAAAATGTACCGCGATTTACGTGATATTTACTGGTGAATGACATGAAGAGAGACATCGTCGAATTTTTAGCTAAGTGCCCGAACTGCCAACAAGTCAAAGTAGAACACCAGAGACTAGGAGGTATGACTCAAGATATCAACATACCCACCTGGAAGTGGGAAGAAGTGAATATGGATTTTATTATGGGTCTACCTCGGACTTGTTGGCAACATGATTCAATTTGGGTGATAGTAGGTCGGATGACCAAGTCAGCACATTTCCTCTTAGTTAAAAGTACAGACTCAACTGAGGATTACACTAAACTGTATATCTGAGAGTTTGTTAGACTAGATGGAGTTCCCTTATCCATTATTTCAGATAGAGGTACCCAGTTCACCTCGTCTTTCTAGAAGTCTTTTCAGAAGGGACTTGGTACCCAGGTCAAGCTCAGCACAACTTTTCACCCGTAAACAGATGGGCAAGCTGAGCGGACTATTCAAACCCTAGAAGATATATTGAGAGCGTGTGTGATCGATTTCAAGGACAGTGTGGGTGTGAAATATATTCTCTCATATGAAGATATCCTAGTTGTTACACCCCGTAAATTCTTGACATGTAGATGGCCTATTCGCATGTTGGTTAAGAGTTTTAGAATGCCATACATGCTAGAAAAAGGCCCGGGGAA
>JACEIK010005157.1:81906-97558 GCA_018107945.1 Datura stramonium | reverse complement strand
TTTATGTTGAGTTTCAGATGACTAGACAGCATGGTGGCCTTGTCGGCCCGCATAGGTTCCTTGTTTGAGTATGTCCCTGGTTAGCTGTTATTACATATGCAGGTGGATATAGGCCCAGTCGGTCGGAGGCTATGTTTACAGCCGTTATATAGCCCATTGTTTCCAGAAATCAGAAATAGAGTTAGCCAGGCACCAGACGTGCCTAGGCTTACCAGTCAGTAGTCCAGGTCCTACTAGGGCACCAGGTGCCAGTCATACCCCCCAATGCGGGGCGTGACACTAGTCCAGTTCCTTGTCAGTTAGGTTCGTAATGAGGAACAAGGATGTAGCTTCAGTCAAAGTCTTGTGGAGGAATCAGTAGGTCGAGGGAGCTATGTAGGAGGTCGAAGTAGATATGTTGGCTAGATACCCCCATTTGTTCCCTTCCGGCTCAGTTTCAGTTTAAGGTATCAATTTCCTCCCTAAAAATCCTTTTCAGTTCATGTGTTCCAGTTTCTTTCATGTAAAGGAATATGTGTATGATTGTGAATTCAGTTCAAACTTTTGATTCAGTTTAGAGGTAGTCATCCTATTAGTTTTCATCTTTCATGATCAATATTTGAGTATAAAGATTTTCATTCTATGATTTCCTGCGTGTTTTCCCAACATTCGAGGATGAATGTTCCCAATGGGGAGATATTGTAATGCCCTAGAAACTCAAAGACTAGACCCGGGAGTTAAAATGGAGAAAATTGGAAAATCTGTCGTAGGTCACAGACGCGACAGTGCTTGAGTTTGAATTTTGGGAGTGACCACGAATCGTTGAGTTACTCGTGGTGAGGTTCAGGGCTTGAGTTTGAATTTTGGGTGTTTAAGTCCCCACGGACGCGACCATGAGTCGTGGCCATACCCTACGACTCATTGAGTTCGTCGTGGGCAAGGGTTAAAGGAAATTGAAGGAGACCTGATAGTGCACCCTATGGAAGGTCCCCACGAGTCATGGCCGGTCACCCCGATTCGTGGGATAAGTCGTGGTTAGCATGTTGGGAATTATGTGAGATTTGGGCAGTGTGGGCAATGGGTGGGTCACCACGAGTCGTGGTGTCCCTCGTGGTGACCAATAGAGGGAACTTGGCAGTACACTCGACGGCTGTGACCACGAGTCGTGGTCACTAGGCACAAACCGTCAGGTCCCCCGTGGGGACCTGGTAGTCAGTTTTCCTGCGAATTTCCCTAGGTGTTTCTGTAATTTCCTATGCTCCTAACTTCTAAACTACGTCGTTTTGGGTATCTATTGGGACGATTTTAAGGGGAATATATAGCCTAGTCCCTCATTCAATCCTAAAACACTCACGAATCCTTCTTCTCCATTTCTCTTTTTCTCTCAAGGCTCAAGAACTAGGGTTCCTCTCTAGGGTGCAGCAACTTCAAGACCTTTAGTGAAATCCTTCAACCAGGTATGTGGGACTTCAACAAGGATCCCCTTTCGTCCTTGTGTCTCGAGTTTTTATGTAAAACCCTTGTTAATAAATTATAGAAAAGAATTATGTCTTAAGATCGCAATCTAAGCATGATCCCTCATATGTTTTCCGTGAATTTCAAGACCCTCATGATAAGCAGCAAGGTATGTTATGAAATTACTCCAAAATTATTGATCTAGGTATATGAAATGATGGTAGTATGTTTTCTAGAATTTTACTATGTATTAGCACTATTTTCAAGATATGTCTCCTTTGAAGTATGTACATGACTTTTACCATGATTTCACTATATATGTTTAAAGTATGATTTGAATCTATGAGCTTGCATGAATAGGGAACCCATAATGTATATTACGTTCAGGATTTTTATTATATGAATTGAGTAAGAAAAGGTATGTCTTTGATTTCCCTAGACTATCAGGCCTCTGGTTAGTTGATGGTTCCTTAGTCTTGGTCCTTATCATAAAATAGGACAGAACTTGCATGATATGGGCTCCAAACAGAAATGTTATGTTGATATGTTAGATTTTGATCGAGTTACCACTGATTGACATAGATTCTTGAGTAGAAGTTAATATATTGGTATATTCAGCATCAAAAATCTCAGTCCACACTCAAAACACTTAGATTTTTATAGAATGGTCAGTCATTAGTATGGGGATTTCCCATGTTATTAATATCAGTTGATTATCTTAGTCAGTTCATGCTAGTCTAGTTTCAGTCAGGATACTAGCCTATTCAGTAACTTTAGAAATGTTAGCTGATCAGTTTGACTATAGTCTTTTCCTGAGGTGTCAGTGGTGCCTCCTGTATTTAGACTCAGACATCAATTACCAGATTTTAGTGGTTCTTTAGACGATTACAACACTTCCATACAAGCAGCTCTGACCAATCTTAGAACACCAGTTTCCAAACTCGGTCCAATAAGACTTTCAAGGTACTTCCAGATAAGTATCCCTGACTTAGTCTTAGGCCCCAGTTTCGAGCTATAAGCTTGGTAGTAGTAGTCATGTTAGGACTATCCAGTGGTAGTAGGACTTAGCATTGAGAGGGTCGGGGTTCCAGCGCACCCAGGTTCCCTGAACTACGCCGCCACTGTAGGTTATCTTATTGGCCTTATGTCCACAGACAGTGATCTCACAGTCCATGCCTTTATACCCTAGCAAGGTATATTGGGTCCTACTGATGGGGTGTGTACAACAGACTTCATATTTAACTCACGTGGTTATATGTCGATTATAGTCTCTTCCACTTAGTCAGCTTAGTTTAGTCTCAGATTAGTCAGTTTAGATCAGTTCAATATAGTATTTAAGATTTAGTATTTCAAACTTAGTCACCTTGACCATCTCAATATATCTCAGTTATTTCAGTTTAGTATTTCAGTTGGTCATTACATGTCATTTTAGTTCAATTATTTAAATCCAGTTTTATGCTTTCTCCTGCTTACTTGGTACATTCAAATTACTGATGCATACTTCCTATGTTGTATCATTTTATGATACAGCTACAGGATCTCAGTCCTAGCCTCGTTAAAAGATTGTGCTCAGAAGGTTCCAGCTGCACCATTTGGTGAGTCCTCATCTTTCGAGGACGAAGATCATTTATTTCAGTTCTTTTTTATTTTATTTAGAGTTGGAGTTCACTGGGGGCCTGTCCCAGCAACTCATGTTATAGTTGGCTTTCAGACACAGACTTGGTTTCTCAGACTTGTAGTTTTGTTCAGATGTTTTTAAGCCTTATGATCCAGCTCTACTTTCATAAATGTTTTATAGTTTATTTTAAAGCTTCTGCTTTATTTACATGTTTACTCAAAATGCCAGTGTATGATAGACCAGGGGTTGACTTAGGGTTACTTGGGACTCCAAGTAACGTGTCCCGTCCAGGGTGTAAGCTCGAGGCGTGACACAAGGTCGATCCTGGAAGCATCGCAATACACCACAAACCTATCGTACCCTCAGGTAGGGTTAACATTGGTGCTGAGGTGAGTCGAGTCTTCAAATACTAGAAGCTCCTCTCACAATCATCCAACCATTGGAATTTCACTTTCTTCTGGGTAAATTTGGTCAATGGCGCTGCAATAGATGAAAATCCCTCAACAAACCTCTGAAAATAACCCGCTAAGCCCAAGAAGCTCCTGATATCTAAAGGATTCACCGGTCTAGGCCAATTCTTTACTGCTTCTATCTTCTGAGAGTCCACCTTTATACCCTCACTTGCTGAATTTTACATATAATTGGCGGTCCTTGAGAGTTTGTAGTACCACCCTAAAATTAGCGGCATGCTCCTCCTCACTCTGAGAGTATATCAAGATGTCATCAATAAACACAATCACAAAGATATCCAAGTATGCTTGAACACCCTGTTCATCAAATCCATAAAAGCTGCAGGGGAATTTGTTAGCCCAAAAGACATAAGTACAAACTCATAATGACCATACCGCATCCTAAAGGTTGTTTTCAGGATGTCACTCTCCCAAACCCTGAGTTGATGGTATCCGATCCTGAAATCTATCTTCAAAAAGCACTTAGCACCCTGAAGCTGGTCAAACAAATCATCAATCCTGGGTAGAGGATACCTATTCTTGATGGTGACCCTATTAAATTGTCGATAATAAATACACATACGAAGAGAACCATCTTTCTTTCGGACAAAGAGAACTGGTGCACCCCATGGGGATTTGCTCGTTCTAATGAATCCCTTATCCAAAAGGTCATTGAACTACTCCTTCAACTCCTTTAACATGGTTGGAGTTATTCTATAAGGAGGAATAGATATATAATGCATATTGGGAAGAAGGTCAATACCAAAATCAATCTCCCGCTCAGGAGGAATTCTCAATAGATCATTTGGGAACACTTCTGGATACTCACATACTACTGGAATGGACTAGATAGTCAGGGTCTCGGACGTAGCATCATTAACCCGAACTATATGGTACGCGTAACCCTTAGAGATCATCTTTTTGGCCTTAAGGTCGGAAACAAATCAACCTATATTCATGGCTGAACTACCCTTCAATTCTAAGACTGGCTCACCCAAAAATCAAAATTCTACCGCACAAGTTCTACAATTGACTGAGACATAGCATGAAAATAACCAATCCATGCCGAGAAAAACATTAAAATCGATCATGGATAACTCTACTAAATTTGCCAAAGTCATTTTATGAAGTACTATAATCGGGAAATCTCTATACACCCGTATAGCTATAACTGAATCATTGACTGGAGTAGAGACTGAGAAGGGTTCTGATAAGGTTTCGGGACTGACTCTGAAACTACTAGAAATGTAGGGCATCACAAAAGACAAAGTATCCCCTGGATCTAAAAATGCATATACATCAAGATGGAAAACTTGTAACATACCAGTGACTACATCTGGGGAGACCTCCTGCTCTTGGTGGGATGCTAAGGCATAGAATTCTTTTTAGCGATGATCGCCACCTGTGCTAGTAGATGCCCCTTACTGGCTGCTGAACTAGAAGCTGGGCCTCAACCCCTATCATGGCCCTGTCTAGCTGTTGGGTAGTCTCTGAGCATAGTCTGAGCTTTTCGCACCCGAAGCAAGTGCCTGTTCCTACCAAACACTGACCCGTGTGCCTCCAGCCACATTGGTCGCAAATTGGGATATTGGAATTTGTGGGCCTGCTGCTCTGACCCCTAGAGCCTAATGCTCGTACCCTCTGGTCATGCCTAGGTCGGGATGGAACACTCATTGCTAAAGACACTGGGGCTGAAGATCTCTTGTGGGACTACTGTCGGTGCCCACCATCTGGTCTCGGCTGAGAGAACCTATAGCTTTCTTTCCTAGCCCTCTTGGCCTCTCTCTCCCTCAGATAGGCCGCCTCCATCTGCTGGGCGTACAAAACTATCTGAGGAAAATCCATATCCTGATGGAGCATGGCAGTTCTGCAATCCTTGTCTAGATAGTCCATCACCACATGAACAAACCTGCTCACTCGAGCCCTCTGATCAACCACTAACTTTGTGGCGTGCTTTGATAGATGACTGAACTCTAGGGCATATTCCTGCACTATCATCTTCCCTTGTTTTAGATTCACAAACTCGGCTGCCTTCAGCTCCCTCATGTCACAAGTGAAGAACTGATCTTGGAAAGCGACATGAAACTCATCCCAACTAATAGGGCCCGCTCCAACTACCCTACTATCCATCCACTATTTAAACCAGATGTGTGCGACCCCCTTCAACTGATACAATACAAATCAACACACTCTTCTCCAGTCACCCCCATGACCTGGGTGATCTTCAAAATCACATCAATAAGCTCATGTGGATCCTCGTCCACCTTTGACCCAAGAAACTTTGGTGGTTTCATCCTTATGAAATCTATAACTCGTGTTGTCGAAGCATTCCCATTCTGCGGGACATGCGCCACTGCCTTCTGGTTGACCTAGGCGGTCAAGGCCTGTGCTAGCCTCTGAATGGCTTCCATGAATTCTGCATGGGCAACCGGCTCCGGTGCATGGTGCTTATGGGCTGGTGGGGCCTATTGGTGCCCATCCCCATTGCCATCCTCGTGGCTATTTCCATTTCCATTGCTCCTGCCGTTGACTCTTGGGGGACTCATGATTTTGCAATCGCGAATAGCACGAGTAGAAGGATAGAGAGACATTTCACCACACGACATAGATCATAAAAGAAGGGAACATTTCCTAATCGTCTCATAGCCTCTTCGTCATAAGTGTGCGCACTTCACACCCATGAAAAAGGCTCTACTTAACGTGGATTTCAGACACCCTAGGACACTTCAAAACCTATCGCTCTGATACCATGTTTGTCATGACCCAAACATAGGCCCCGATGGAGACACGGAACAAGGAGCCCCAAGAGACTCCAAGTCAACCCATGGCATGAACATACATCTAAATCAATCAATAAAAGTGAAAGACTTAACATAATGAACATAATAGATATCTAATCATAACGTAACATTAGAACCAGAATTCACATAATACATGACAAGTTGATTACTACGTACAGTCTAAAAGCCTCTAACATATCTAATGGGTTGATGGGACAACACCCCCAACTAACCCGACAAATCTAAAAACTTAAAATACAAGATAGTTGATAATGAATGGTCCTCGAGATATGAGGACTCACCACCGAAGCTGGATGTTAACACCGAAAACTGTCTAGTGATGGGGCTGAGTCTGAAGATTGGAGCATGTATCATAAAATGATACAGCATAGAGTATGCGGTCAATACATGAAATATACCGAGTATGCAATGTAAGTAAAACTGCTTAATTAAGTAAAATTATTTAAAACATGCATAATATAAAACATAATCAAGATAAGAATATGAGAGTAGGGCTTACATGCTATTTTATGAAATTATGATCTGAACATAACTGTACATCATAACTGAATCAAATGACCCAAAGTTGAAATATGATAATCATAAGTAAAACTGAACATTGGGTCAAACCTGCTTTAGAACATATATGTATATATCATGAATGATAAACATGCATAACTGAAATAATGAGGAACAATGGGAGACTCGTCATATAACCGACATTACCACGATAGAGTTTACGTGGTCCCAACTATCACATTCAAGTGGGCAGAGCTGTCTAAAGCCTTGCCAAGGATAAAGATACTACTATGATATCGATATCAAGTTGAAGGCCCCTTGGGGCAAGGGAAAGCTCACAAAGGAGGTCCCACAATAATCTGATCATACCTACGTTGGTGCATAGTTCTGAGGACTAACCCTTAGCCTACTCGGTGCTAGACACTACTCCCAAAAACATGCATATGTCTCTATTATTTTTCAACGAATCTGACCATCGTCTAGCGACGAAGCTGAATAATCATGTACATATAAAATCTGAAATCATACATGAGGAGCCTTGGCTCAAACCATACCACAAGTTGAACATCATTGGGAGTCTTGACTCTAAAACTATGTGGTAAGCTAGTTGACTTAAAATCATAAATCATGCTTGCACATAGTGGATTTCCCAATACATAAACATGCTTGAAAATACTTGATTCACTTGAAAACATGATCATAGACATGGGTAACCTGAAAACATGCTTTTCATTATAAATATCTCATCATACTTGAACATACAAATAAATCTCAACTTTCATGAACTTCTCATGGATGGGCATTATAATTTTATAAAGCTTGAAAATATGATTATAATTGAAAACAATGTAAACCTTGCCCATAAATCATAATTCAATAATAGAAACATGCTTAGATCATTCCCATGGTAGAAACATAGGAAATTCATCCATTGGGTTAAAACCCTATAGGATCAGCATATAGATTTTCATAAATTAGAGAGGGATTGGGCATGGGTGTGAACAAATTCACCCATTCATAACCTTACATATAAGAGAGAATCTGATTCTATAACTCCTCTGATTGCCCAAGGAAAAATTGAGAAGAATTTGGAAGGAATTAGGCTTGATCACCTCTCTAGCGCTCTAAGTTTGCTTGCATGAATAGGAATAGCTTAGAATGAACTTACCCCTCTTAAAACTCATTATTCAAAGATTAAAACAATGTAGTTTAGGCCTTAGGATCATAGTAATTACGGATAATCCCTTAGTAATGTCACGCCCCAAAACTGGGGTAGGGCGCAACTGGCACTCGATTCATGATCGATCGAGAAGCCGGCTATATAGCATCTATAAATGTAACACTAAGGCTGACCAAGCCACCTGTCACGACCAACCAAGATAAATACTGGGTCAATAATGCCTTGACAATTATAAATATACAACCTGGAAAGCGCATAAGGCAACAATAAAGCAAAGCAAAGCGATGAAAACCAATACGACTACACAACCCACAATTACTATACAAACTAGTCCACATCAGCCTCTATAGAGTAAACAATGAAATGCACGGGACAAATGGCCCCGGCCTACCCAAGTCAGACACAAAACTAAAATAGTTCAAATTAGGACATGGCTCCAGAAGAGAGGAGCATACCACTATTCCCATCAACTCTCCTACTACGTCCGATGATCTGAGTCTCGGCCTGTACTGCAGCACAATTGCAGGAAGGGTCCCAAATGAAGGGACGTCAGTACGTAATAAATGTACCGGTATGTAAGGTTGAAAACTGTAAACATGTAAGGATAGGTGCATGATAACTAGGCCAGAAATAAGGAGTAGTAACAACCTTGAATCCTGGAAAACATAAACCTAACAATAACTCATTTATTGAAGTGTAAATGCAACTATCTAATGCAATAACAAAGACTATAACTGAAAAGCCAGCAGACAACCGACCATAAAATCTATATACAATTCTTCCAGCCAATGTACCACACTGGGGTAAAAATAAAAATGCCTTCAGCCGGTGTACCATTCGGGGGTAAAATTCATCCGCCATGGGTACCACATCGGGAAAAATAACAAGACCTCCAGCCGGTGTGTTGTAAAATCAATAAATCTTAGACAAAATCATAAATGGAGCCGATATGGCTTATACTGGACCAGCTCAATACGTACAACATAGAAATGACGAATACTAAACATGTGGCCTGCATAGGCCTCCTTCGTAATGCATAATTGGAACTGAGTACATATAACATGTAAAGCTAGAAAATAGAACTTAAATGAATATGTTAAAAACTTGTATAAATAATAAGGAACTACGGATGACCTAAGAGTTTCAACAAAATTTATAGATCGTGTTCAAGGGACATTAGAGCTCGGGAACTCGCCAGCTTGTCGTTCGCCTTAAGGAAAGGGATTATGAAATATCCCCTTGGCCTAACATATTTAATAACATACACATAAGATAAAGGACAACCATATCCAGGTTATCCTAATTCGATAAGCTCGTTTACCTCAATAGCTTGCACATCTTTTACGTGCTTAAAATCGTTTACACGTCCTCATCTTGGCTCTTTCACCAATTTCAGTTAGAAACCATACCTTTAAACACATTTAATATCACATATATACACATAAAATAAATAATGACACCTAACAATGCTCACACTGAGGGGTCTCCAACTAAATGTACAACTACGACAACAATCAACAATATCACACTTAGATGTGTCTACTGCAGCTAGGCATAATCTTAACATTTATCCTCAATAAAACATGGAACTTTAAAGATTAAATGAAGCTTAAATACTGCCTCAAGACTTTAAATATGTTGCTGGCTCATTCGATTCACAACACACGAATCGTGCTTAAAAGAACAACGGACGAGGCGCCTTCTACATACCTTTCTCCGATGAACTTTTCTCTAGACGATTTCCTATCTCAATGATCAGCCTTCAACATACTTAATCTAGTGGTTTTAAAGGCCAACTACAAGATTAATCTATAGCAAAAAAATGAAGCCAAAATAACTAACCAGAGGCAGTCACAATAGCAACAACAACACACGGCAACATCAATAACATTTAGCCATTTTCTCAACTAGTTATCACTAACTTTTGAGGGAGAAACAAGTGGAAAATTTTACCTTAGTTTTTCTGTAATTCTACCCCTAAATATGAAGTATATTTCAGCAAAATAAACAGCCAAAAATCCTAGGAAACGATCAAAATTGTGCCTAACAAACAGTCCACCGGCAGCTCAATGAAGGCTAATTTCCAGATTTTTGCTTTGCAATATGAGAGAGGTTTAAAAGGGGAGAAATTCTTACATTCCCTTTCCTGATTTCAATACTCACTAAAGATGGACATATAGGCAGTCCAAATAGATTTTGAAATGCAGAAAAAACTTCTTCAAAACCTTGCCAAAACGAGCTCCAAAACAGCCCCTAACATACTTGGCAAGGTAATATCAACTTATTCGTGATTTTCTAGAACTTTGCTTAATGTTCCTCCTTGAGTTTCTTTGTCCTAGCTGCTGGAATAGAGAGAGAAATGGAATATTTAGCAAGCTGGTCTATTTAGATTTAGCTGAAAATGTTTTCTTACAAGTGAAAATCAGATTTTAAGTAATAGGCGGTGGGAGGAGCTGGGGCAAGCCATGCCCTGTCACCGCTCGTGATGTTTCAGTAAAATGCCCATAACTTTTACCTGAACTCCGATTGACAAGCGGTTTGATGTTCTGAAAACTTGACTCAAAGAAATTTAATTTGATAGGTCGTGGGGCTTCTAATTAATTATATATTGGGAGATAGGATGGCTTAAAGTTGTCCTGCTTATGAACATCGCATACTCTTTGGTTTCTTGATCGTACACATTTTCCTTATCATCTACGACCAATATACAACCCGTACTTTCCTTAATATAGCATAAAAACATCAAATAATCATCAAAAATTCTCTGGGGTGTTATATTCTCCCCCTTGAGAACATTCATCCCCGAATGATAATTAATTTCACTTAATATGCTTCTAAAATAGATACTTAGTAACTTAAGTATCAACACATACCTTAACATCACGTCGACATTTGTAAGTAGGTGAGGATAATATTCTTCATTTCCTCCTCATCCTGATAACTCACTTCCTCGATGTTATTACTTCGCCATAATACTTTAACTGAGGTGACTTCTTTGGTTCGAAGTTTCCTCACTTGCTGGTCAAGACAGCACCGGAACCCGATGTATCACTCCTCAGAAATTGACATCATCGATAGGAATAACACAGGTTGGGTCTCCTATACACTTCCGAAACATCGATACATGAAATACTGTGACTACTGCTAACTCTGCTCGCAACTCCAACTCATAGGCCACTTTTCCTATCCCCGCAATAACTCTATAGGCCCAACATATCTAGGACTCAGCTTACCTTTTCGGCCAAATCGCATAACGCCTTTCATAGGCGATACTTTCAGGAAGACCCAATCATTAACAATAAACCAATGCTCGACGGTGTACATCTGCATTAGACTTCTTCCCGCTTCCGGGCCGTCAATCATTCTCTAATAAGTTTCACTCTGTCAATAGCTTGCTGCACTAAGTCTGGCCCATATAACTCTAAATTTATTGAGTTCAAACCAGCCCACTGGTGACCTGCATTTTCTCCATATAAAGCTTCATATGGAGCCATTCGAATACTTTCCTGGTAGCTATTATTATAGGCGAACCCATCAAGGAAACATGATCATCCCAGCTTCACAAATTCCAAACACAGGCACGCAACATATCTTCAAGCGTTTCTGAATGGTGCGTTCAACCTGTCCGTCTTTCTCGATTATGAAATGCAGTACGAGGCTTACCTGAGTGCCCAGGCTCTAGAAAGACTTCCAGAAGTTTGCTGTGAACTGAGCACCTCTGCTAGAAATAATGGAAAGGGGACGCCATGTAGGCGAACTATCTCGTATATAAAGCCTAGAATAATCCTCGGCTGCATACGTGGCCTTAACTGGCAAGAAGTGAGTTGATTTAGTTAATCTATCAACTACTACCCAGGTAGACCATGCTTCCTGCTCGTTCTAAGCAATCCTTTAATAAAATCAATATTAATCACCTCCCACTTCCGTGCCGGGAATTTCCGTATCCCGCACCAACCTCCAGCCCTGTGCTCAACCTTCACTTGTTGGCAATTGGGACACTGAGCCACAAATTATGCTATGTCCTCTTCATGACATTCCACCAATATAGATTCCTTAGGTCAAAGCAATATATCTTTAGGGAATCCTGGGTGTACCGAATATCGAGAATAATGAGCTTCATCCATAATTTATTCCCATAGTTCACCCACATTAGGTACACACAGACGACTCGGTATTCTAAGAACTTCATCGGGTCCACAATCAAATAGGCTCTGCTTCTGTTGTGGTATACTGTCTCTCAGTAAGACTAACTCTACCTCATCATATTGTCATTGCTTAACTTCCGCTACCAAGGAAGATTCTCTGTGTTTTTTGACAATAACAATTCCATCTTCGGCATCTAGTAACCGAATCTGTAAGTCAGCCAACTGCCGTAGAGCCTTCATCATTTCAATCCTGTCAACTTGAATATGACTCAAGCTACCCATAGACTTGCGACTTAGCGCATCATCTACAACATTTTCCTGACCCGGATGATACAAAATGCTAACATCATAATCTTTCAGCAATTCTAACCACCTTCTCTGGCATAAATTCAACTCCTTCTGCTGAAATAAATACTGGAGGCTCTTATGATCTGTGAAGATATCAACATGTACCCCATATAAGTAGTGGCGCCAAATCATCAATGCAAATACCACTGCGCCCAACTCAAGATCATGGGTAGGATAATTTTGCTCATGCTTCCTAAACTGTGTAGAGGCATAATCAATGACCTTGCCGTGTTACATCAGAACACAACCTAGCCCAATTCTTGAAGCATCAAAATAGACCACATAACCCTCGACACCCTCTAGAAGAGTCAGGACAGGTGCTGAAGTCAGCCTATCCTTCAATTCTTGAAAACTTCACTCACATTCCTCTGTCCACTGAAACTTAGCTTCTTTATGAGTCAACTTTGTCAATGGTGCAGCAATAGTAGAGAAACCTTCCACAAATAGGCGATAATAACCTGCTAACCCCAGAAAGCTGCGAATCTCTATAGGATTTAAGGGTCTGGGCCAAGTCTTTAGTGCCTCTATCTTCAGACTATCCACTCTTATACCTTCAGCTCTAATTACATGACCAAGGAAAGCCATAGATGTTAGCCAAAACAAGCATTTGGAAAATTTAGCATATAACTTGTGCTCCTGTAGAGTCTTTAATACTGATCTCAAATGACCTGCATGCTCAGCCTCGAATCGCGAGTAAATCAGAATATCATCAATGAAGACGATCACAAATACATCAAGAAAAGGCCTAAACACTCGATTCAGGTCCATAAAAGATGTTGGGGCATTAGTAAGCCCAAATGACATCACTAAGAACTCATAATGGCCATATCTAGTCCTGAAGGCAGTCTTGGGGATATCAACTTCCCTATCCCATAACTGATGGTACCCAAATCCCAAATCAATCTTTAGGAAGCATCTGGCACCCTGTAACTGATCAAACAAGTCATCAATCCTAGGAAGTGGGTACTTATTCTTAATCGTAACCTTATTTAGCTTCCTATCGTCGATACACATTCTTAACGACTCGTCTTTCTTTTGCACAAGGAGCACTGGTGCACCCCAAGGCGATACACTAGGTTGAATGAATCCCTTCTCGAGTAGATCTCTCAACTGCTCCTTTAATTCCCTTATCTCTTCTGGAGCCATTCTGTAAGGAGGGATCGATATAGGCTGAGTACCTGGAAGTAGATCAATAACGAAATCTATCTCCCTTTTAGGAGGAATTCCAGGCAAATCTTTTTGTAAGACCTTAGGGAACTCACTTACAATAGTAATTGACTGGAGAGTTGTAGGCTCACATTCCAAGTTTCTTACCTGAATCAAGTGATAAATACAACCTTTGGATATCAACTTTTGAGCCTTAAAGTATGAAATAAACTTACCTTTAGGCATAGCGGTATTACCTTGCAATTCCTGGACTGGCTCGCTGGGAAAATTAAATCTGACAACCTTAGCTCTGCAATCAACATTAGCATAACATGCCGCCAAACAATCCATACCCAAATGACATCAAAATTAACCATTTCAAGCTCAACTAGATCAGCTAAGGTTGACTATCACATACCAATACTATGCAGTTTCGGTAAACTCATCTAGCTAACACAGATTCGCCAATTGGCGTAGAAATAGAAAACGTATAGATAATAACTCAGGGACTGTCTCAAACTAACTTGCAACCAATGGTGTGACATAAGAGTGTAGAACCAGGATCAAGTAAGACATATACTGCATGAGAATAAATAATCAAAATACCTGTAACAACATCAGGTGAGGCCTCCTAGTCCTGTTGACCGCCCAAAGCATAAAATCGATTTTGGATTGCCCCAGAACTAGAAGCCTCTCTCCATCTGCCTCTGCCATGGCCTGTTGCTAACTGAGGATCAGGTTTGGGAGGTCTAGCGGAGGATGAAGAAGCAACCGCTGATCACGCCTGATCCGCCTGGGCCCTATCTGAACAATCCCTCATAAAGTGCCCTGGCTACCCACAATGATAACATACACTCTGCCCCTGACGACACTGACCTGAATGAGATTTGCCACACTAAGGACAAGGCGGCAATGGTGGTCACCTCTGCCCCGCCTGCTCCTGTCGTTGAGAGCTAGATGGAGATGGCCCTTGGTCCATTCTCTGTCCTTGAAACTAAGGTGGGGCACTCCCTATTGGCCTAACTGACTGTCTGGATGACTAATCCCCTGGGTAACCCTACGGCCCTCTATAAGGACCCATAGTCCTAACTCTCTTTCATTGCTCCTGTTGTCTCCGAGTATCCTGTAATTGATGAACTAAATCCTCTGCCCTCTGGGCGAAAGCCTGAATTCGTGAAATGTCCATGTGCTCCTGAGTAGATACCCCCAAGCAATCTCAAGCTATATTAATCCCCAACCCTAACACAAATCGATGAACTCTATCCTCCATCATCTGAACCATGTGAGGAGAATACATGGAAAGAGAATTAAACAAAATACAATACTCACACACACTCATACTTTCTTGCTCTAGGTGCAAAAACTGCTCAGCTCGAGCCTGTCAAAGCTCCCGGGGTAGATAGTGGTGCATAAAGGCCTCGGAGAATTGTTCCCACTCAGTTGGTGGTGCATCGGCTCCTCTGGATCGAGCTCAAGCCTCATACCACAATATGGCCACATCACGTAGTCTGAAGGCCACCAACTCTACTTCCTTAGTCATTGTAGCTCGCATCACCTTTAACACCCTATAAGTCTAATCGAAAAAGTCCTGAGGATCCTCGCTCGGGTTTGATCCGGTGAATATTGGAGGGCTCAAACTCAAGAACTCGCGGGCCTTGGAACTCTCAGTTGTCTGGCCTCTATGTCTCTCCATCGCCTCCAATCGTCGCTCTTGACCTGCAGCTATACGAGTCATCAGCTGAACAGCTCCATCAAGACCCTGTCCTTCCAGAACAATTAGAGGTACCACAGGCGTGGGAGGGTCTACCACTCTACTACCCTCAAGTACTGCTGGTGCGGGAGGAGCTGGAGGTCTATCTGCCATTACTCTGGTCGGTGCGGGAGGAACTGTAATACTTGGGGCGGGAGATTCACTCTGAGCCTCTGACCCGTGTCTCTGATCCACTGGAGGGAGACTAGTACCCTCCCCAATGGCTGTGCCAATCAACCTTGTAGTCATCTTCCTTGTCACAGGCATACTCTGAAACAATAAC
>JACEIK010005157.1:64896-78163 GCA_018107945.1 Datura stramonium | reverse complement strand
TAAGCTTGTTTACCCTCAATAGCTTGCGACGTCTTTACGTGGCTTAAAATCGTTTACACGTCCTCATCTTGGCTCTTTCACCAATTTCAGTTAGCAACCATACCTTTAAACATATTTAACATCAGATATATATACACATAATATACATTAAGGACCATCTAACAACGCCCACGCTGAGGGGTCTCCAACACAATGTACAACTACGACAACAATCAACACAATATCACACTTTAGATGTCTCACTTCGGCTTGGCATAATGTTAACATTTATCCTCAACAAAACATGGAACTTTAAAGCTTAAATGAATATTAACATACTACCTCAAGACTTTTAAATATCTTTCTGGCTCATTCGATTCACAACACATGAATCGTGCTTAAAAGAACAATAGACGGGGCGCCTTACATACCTTTCTCCGATGAACTTTTCTCTAGCCGATTTCCTATCTCAATGATCATCCTTCAACCACCTTAATCTAGTTGTTTTACATAACAACGACAAGCTTAATCTATAGCAAAAATATGCAGCCAAAATAACTAACCAGAGGCAGTCACAATAGCAACAACAACACACGGCAACATCAACAACATTTAGCCATTTTCTCAACTAGTTATCACTAACTTTTGAGGGAGAAACAAGAGGGAAATTTTAACTTAATTTTTCTGTAATTCTACCCCTAAATATGAAGTATAATTCCAGTAAAATAAACAGCCAAAACGCCCAAGGAAAATGAGCAAAACTCAGCTCACAAACAGTCCATCGGCAGCTCACTTAGCTGCCAATTTCCAGATTTCCGCTTTGCAATTTGAGAGGTTTAAAAGGGGAGAAATCCTTACCTTTTCTCCTTATTTCAACACCTATTCAAAGATGGATATATAGGCTGTCCGAATAGATTTTGAAACGCAGAAAAACTTCTCCGAAACCTTGCCAAAACGAGCTCCAAAACAGCCCCTAACATACTTGGCAAGGTAATCTCAACTTATCTTGTGATTTTCTTGAACTTTGGTTGATGTTCCTCCTTGATTTTCTTTATACTAGCTGCTGGAATTTAGAGATAAATTGAATCCTTAGCAAGCTGGTCGATTTATATTTATCTGAAAATCTTTTCTACAAGTGAATAATAAGATTTTAAGTAAATAGGGCAGTGGAGGCGCTAGGGCGTCATGCCCGCGTCACCGCTCGTGATGCTTCAGTAAAATGTGCATAACTTTTTACTTCGAACTACGATTGACAAGAGGTTTGATGTTATGATAACTAGACTCAAATGCCTTTAATTTGATAGGTTGTGGGGCATCTAATTCATTATATGTTGGGAGATATGATCGTTTAAAGTTAACCCTTACTTATGAACTTCACATACTCTTTGGTTTTTTGATCGTACACATTTCCCTTGTCATCTACGACCAATATACAACCCGTACTTTCTTTAACCTAGCATAAAAACATCAAATAATCACCAAAAATTTTCCGGGGTGATATAATTAAATTCGCAGGGAAAAACTGACTGCCAGTCTCAACGAGGGACTGGACGAGTCGTTACCAGAGGGCATGAGTCATTGTCTGTTGTCGTTAGGTGAACTGCCACTTTTCCTCAAGGGTTCCCACGAGGGACTAATGGCTCGTCACTGGTGACCACGACTCGTGGTCACCTTCCGTTACCTCCACTCCCAAAATCTTAAGTCATTAACCAACTGGTGACCACGACTCACATAACGAATTGTGGAATCTGACCACGACTCATGGTGTCAAATTGTGGGGTACACTGCCAACTCATCCTTCACCACGAGTCACCCCAAACTTGAAATTTCCAGGCAAGTTAACACTCCTCACCACGTGTCACTTAACGACTCATGGTCAACCTGATGGGTCATATGATGACTCGTTCTGCGACCTGGTATATAAAATCCTATTTTCTCCGTTTTAACTCTCGGGTCGATCTTACAGATTTTGGGGTATAAAATTTTTTCTATGTAATTTGGACTATCCACAAACCTGAAACTCAGTAAAATCCAACATATATTCCTCCCCGGGTGATGCAACAATAACCAAATAACCTAGCAACAAAAATATTATATCACATTTTCATATAACATACATAAGCTAAACATATTGACTTACTTTACTCCCTTGAAATTGTGGTCTTGTTATTCTGAGTTTCTTTATCCTTTTAGTTTGGAAACTAGTGAGGATATTTACTTTTCATTTCTTATTCAACTTCCCGCATTATTTCCTCCACATTATTGTTCCTCCAACGTACTATCATAAAGGCTATATCTTTCATCCTCAACTTTCAAATCTAGCGTCCAAGGATAGAAACAACAATCTCTTCATAAGATAAATCATTTATAATCTGAATATCTTCTACTAGGGTAATACGAGAGGAATCTCCTATTTATCTCCATAACATTGACACCTAAAAGACTCGGTGAACTGCCTCTAATTTTAAAGGAAACTCTAGTTCATAGGATACTTGACCTATTCTTCGAATGATACTACATCACCTTATATATCATGGTCTAAGCTTACTTTTCTTACCAAATCTCATAATTCCCTTCATTGGGAAACTTTTAGTAACACCCAATTATAAAAATTAAAATCTTAACTCCCGGTGTCGCACATCCGAATATGACTTCTGCTTTCTCTGAGCTATTGGTAATTGTGCTTGTTTGGACCAAATTAGGTCCTAATAATATATCTTCTTCGACTCCAAACCAGCCAATTGGATATCTATATTTTCGTCCATATAATGTTTCCTAAGGGAAAATTTGAATACTGGCATGGTATCTAGTGTTATATACAAACCCAATAAGGGATAAATGATCATCCTAACTTCCCTTAAAGTCCAGCACACGTGCCTGTAAATATCTCCAAGCATTTGAATAGTATGCGCAGCTTGACCATCAGTTTGGAGATGAAATATGGTACTGAGGTTCACCTGGGAAACTAAACCTCATCACAACGACCTCAAAATATGCATAGTAAATTGAGCACCTCTATCTAAAATAATGAAATTAGTACACTATGAAGTCGCACTATCTCCTTTATATATAATCTAGCAAGATCCTCAACTGTGTAATTAGTCTTAACAGGCCGAGAATGAGCGTACTTTATGAGCCTTTCCACTATTACGTATATAGAGTTATAATTTCAACTAGTCCAAGGCAATCTTATAATAAAATTCATATTAGTTACTTCCCATTTGCACATTAGAATCTCTATGATTTGGGTTAATCCTCCGACTTTCTGGTGCTCTACCTTTAGTTGTTAACAATTTGGGCATTAATTCACAAATTCTACAATATAATTTTACATATTATTCCTCCAATAAATCTCTTTAAGGTGTGGTAAATAGTTTTAGCTACTTGGTAAATTGAATATTGAGAGTGATGAACTTCTTCCATAATTCTTTCTCAAAGTCCCCTTATATCTGGCACACATAATCAGTATTGATATCTAAGAACTCCATTTCTTTATGTCCCAACAGAGGCTCATTTGTTTTGTAATTACATCCCTAAATTGTACTAATTCTTGATCATCATTCTGTTGCTCCTTCACTTTTGATATAAGTGATGATTCTACTTCATTTTTAATGAATACTCCTCTGTCACTTGGATCTAGGAGCCGAACTCTCAAACTAGCTAGCTAATGTAGCTCTTTAGTCATCTCTACCTAATATGATTTTGCATGCTTAATGATACCTATAGATTTGCAGCTAAGAGCATCTACTACGACATTAGCTTTGCCTAGATGGTAGAGGATATCAACATCATAATCATTTAACAACTCAAGCCTTCTTCTTTGCCTCAAATCTCATTCCTCAAGAATATACTGAAGGCTTTTGTGATTTGTGAATATGTCAACATGAATTCCATATAAGTAGTGATGCCATGTATTTAAAGCGAACACTGCTATTGCTAACTCAAGATCATGAGTTAGATAGTTTTGCCTTGTCTTTCCTAGTTTTCTTAAGGCATATGAAATGACATTGCCATGCTGCATCAGGACACAACCTAAGTCAATTCTTAAAGAATTACAATATATAACATATCCTTCTATCACTTTGGAAAGGCCAACACCAATGTTGATTAAGTCCATCTTTTAAAGTTTGTAAGCTATGCTCACATGATTCTGAACACTGAAATTAAATTGGTAAATTTATTCAAAGGTTGTAACACCCGAAAAGTCCCTAAGATCAGACACGAGGAATGAAACACAGAAAATAGGAAAAACGTGCACTAGGTCATAGAACGAGTCATCGAGTGACTTGTCGAGTGACCCGATGGGTCATTATGTGACCCGTTAAGTGGGAAGGTGATGTTGGGCATATTCTTATGCCCATTTCCATGTTTTGAACCATATTTTTCCTTGTTTTGAGTTCATAATCCTTATGAAATGCATAAATTCATGTTTTTGTGTCTTTTGAGCTAACAATTTTTTTTGATATTTTGAGGAGGAAACCAAGGAAAAAGTACCCAAAATGACCTAAGGTGTGAAGAAAGAAGAGTTCGTGAAAGTCGGCTGGGGGCTATAGTTGGCATGGCTCACCAACCCATAAACATTAGAGAAATATGCACAAAGTTAGTGCTGTGAGTGGCGTGGGGAACCAGGTCCAGAACTTCAAAGGAGAATTTTATCAATACCTTGGCAAGATGAGAGGCGTGGAGCGCCCGAGGCATCCTGACATAGCAAAATTTTCCAATACTCAGGTGTTGTGGAGGGAGTGGGGTACCAGAAGGGATTAGTTGCTTGGAATTTTGACTAACACTCTGGTGCTTTGAGTGGCGTGGGGCGCCTGGAGGATCCAAAGGTTTATAAATTTGGCTAACACCTTTGTGTTATGGCTGGCGTGGGCACCCGGAGCAAAACTTCAGAGGAAAATTGAGCCAAACTTAGGGCTACAGAGGGTGTGGCATGCCATACCAATTTCGGGATGGATTTTGCTGTTTTTGAAGTTAATTACTTGAAGGCAAAAAGATCATTTAAGGGCTCATCTATAAATATAACATCTAGGTTGTTTGTTAGCTATCTGACATCATTTTGTTTGATGATAGTAAGGGTTGTAATGTATATTTGGAGGAGAGACAAGTTCTTAACTTAGGTTTCTTTTTTTCTCTTATCATTTTACTTTGAATGATGATGATATCTTTGAACATGAGTGACTAAACGCCTATTCTAGAGTTTTAGCCATAGCTATGGTTGAAGTTTCATAGATTGATTATTTCTAGTTTTGATTCTTCATTAAAGCTTATTTACTTATTTTAGCTGCTTATTCTCTAGACTGATCACCTTTTGATTAAATATGTTGTCTTTTGGTTTAACTCGAGAGAGGAAACTAAAATGGTTAAAAGTAAATATAAAATAGGAATTCAAAGTGTTACACCCCGTAGAATGTTGACAGATAGTAGGCATACGTGTGAGTTGTATCGAGTAAAGAGAGCTTCACGCGTGTGGAAAAAACCTCAAAAGCAGGGTCGGGCGAGGCTGGGCCATGAAGGGCCAGCGCGGCGCGCCAGCCGACCTGCGCAAGGGGCAGCGCGGTGCACCAGCACCCTTGGCGCGATGGGCAGCGCGGGGCGCCACTATGCCACCGCCCGTATATATATATATATAAGGCCTCCTAGTTCACTTTAAATCATTCATATACATATCCCTCGGTAGAAGTGAGAGAGCACACGACTTTTAATCGATTTTCTTTGAATTATGTTATCAAACGCTGCCCAAACGTGAATTAACTTTAGGTAACAAGTCCTAAGCGTACGGGGAGCATTTCTACGGAGTTATTTCTCGAAAATTTGCTCAGCGTATCAGAAAACCACCGAGTAAAAATTGTCAGAATGACTCCAAATTGAATCCTAAATGTCCACAGGCATTAGATAAGAACTTTTCCCTTCTTAACTCTCGGGAAATTATAAGTTTTCGGTTGAGTTATTCGAAGTTGAATTATAGTTGATATTATTATCCAAAGTTATCATTATTTGTCAAATTTAGTATTGAAATTAGCCCTATTCTCTCAGTATAAGGGCTACAGTTGGATAGAACTACCGGTTACAAGTTGAAACTCACTAGTTAAACGAAAGTCGGCACTCGAGGTATGTTAAGGCTATCCTTTCAGCAAGTTGCGTACGTTGTAAAGTTAATACGACTTGTGCATCTATAGTACGTTAGAGTAAACCTATTGGGGTCAGCTGTTATGAATAAGACTGAGACGAAAGCGATGACATAGTAACCTTTGTCAGTGCTAACCCTGCTAGATTGGTTTTTCCTTACGATGTTTGGGTTGGTGGATGTTGTTGCCTATCGGGCCATGCTTGTAGGGGCAGTATGATGTCTAGAGGTACAGATTGAGGTTGTGAGAGCAGTATTGACTTACACCAGATAGAGGCTATAAGGGTCGTACCTAGTTACAATAGTTACATTATGATCCATAATCTGGCCAAGGCCCGGGATCCAGTTATCGCCGTTACATTATGATCCATAGTCGAGCCAAAGCTCGGGATCTAGTTACAGTAGTTACATTATGACCCTTAGTTGAGTCAAGGATCGGGGTCCTGTTATATAACGCAGACAGCTCAGACACAGACACAGTTACAGGAGCCCATCAGGCTTGGATACAACTTTAGAGAACGAGTAATCCTGAGTTACAGTATGCTTACAAACCTTTAGTAGTCAGACAATAGGAGTGTGTATTGTTTGTACTTTCCAAGGCTTATTGGGGCCCAGGTAGGTTATTCTATGTTGTTTGTACCTTCCAGGTTTATGGGGGCCCGGTTAGATTCTTGTTTGTATATATATACACTTGTTAGTTAGATATTTCAGATGGTGAGATCATTCAGGTCAAACTCTTACCCTTCTTCATGATTACTTCAGCTTTATCGGCTTTCATTCAGTTATCATTTTACTGCCTTACATATTCGATACATATTGTACTGACGCCTATCCTTAGGGCGCTGCATTACTTGCCTGCAGATGCGGATAGACGTGGTTCGAGACCTTCTTATTCATCAGCTGGAGTTAGTAGTGCATTCAGCTCCCTTCTTCCAGAGTTGATAGTTAGAGAAGGTTTGTTCTTTTGTTGTACAGTTTACAGGTAGGTTAGGGCCCTATCTTGACCATTATTCCACTCTTAGAGGCTTGCAGGCTACAGATTACCAGCTATTAGTTTTGTTGTTGGCCGTGTGGGGTCCATGTATATTTTATTTCGTGTGATGGCTATGTGGGGCCTAGTTAGCTATCAGTTAGCGGCCTTGTCGGCTATAGCATAGTTATAGTTTCCTATTTTCATTTAAGTTGTAACTAGACAACATGGTGGTCTCTCGGCCCACATAGGATCCCTATTATTATGTTGTTGTTGGTTAGCTATCTTCTTTTATATCTGTCCTTGTCGGCCAAAGGCTATATTTACAACGAGATATAGCTCGTCATTTTCTTGAACTAAGTTGCAGGCATGCACCAGGAGTGCACAAGCCTAGTCAGGTTAGTCCAAATCCCAGTGTGGCACTAGGTGCCAGTCATTCCTCCTAAAGTGGGGCGTGACACAAAGATTCTTTGGCCTATGGGTTGAAGGGTAGGGATATAACCTTCAACCCTATTTAGTTGATATACAAGTAGGTATAACCATCATTTCATGTTTCTCCTGCGGCCATAGGGATAGGCATTAGGGTTCATGAGATAGTTCTTGCATGCTGGAGAGAGTGAAAAGAAATGGGATAGTAACTTTCAACTAGAGACCTTAGGAAAAATTGATCTAGCATAGTCAAGTTTTCAAAACTCAACCTGAAGCGAAAGTGTCATTTCCCTAGATTTTCATCATCATTTGAAGTACCAAATAAGTTTGCAATAACTTTAGTTTATTAGCTCATTTTCATTTCAAGTTTATTAGTTTGATTCTCATAACTTGTTACAACCTGAACATAGGCCCGGACCGAGACACAAGACCTGGAATCACGAATGGCTCGAAGCTAACCAATGGAACATGCATAGTAATTCAAGAGCATAACTAAAATGGAAATTAAAGTCAACATGAATAAGCAGAAGCTGATGACATCCAAATCCAGTCCTCACAAGGAGAAAGTGAAATGGTCGTCATAATATAATTACTCAACTCGTGAGTCGAGGTCAAATTCATAGGGAATAAAGATTTGATTGCACAAAAGTTGCGTTTTGAATTGAACTAAATTGCATTATTACATCAAAAATAAAAAATAAATGTTGGGGGAAAGTAAGATCACAATTTGAATTTAAATCAAATACCAATTGAAAACAAGGCAACCAAATAAAATGAACAAAGATGAGCCTTAGGCCAAGGGTGTGCTATTAATGGGGCATCGCTTAAATTGGAATTAACTAGAAAATCAAATTATTACTCACAAGCATAAATAACCAAGGACAAGGTGGCACCCGATACTTTTCAACTACTTGGGTGCATTTTTCCTTGGATTTTCTCATACCCCAAGGTCTCAAATAATTCATCCACTATGGCTTGGGTAAGAATTGAACTATCTCTATCTTCAACACTTTAATGGGTGTATAAAAATGGGTTTTGGCTATCTCTAGCTCAACCACATAATCAAGACCCAAATACCCACCATTGTTTTCTCACCCATCTATTCCTCTTTTTCAAGAAAAAATAGAATAAGTAAACATAACTCACATTTTCAACTATGGATAATTCAATTATAATTTGGAGAAAACAACAGATTTATACTAAATGAGTAATTATAAGATCAATCTAGTCATACCCGTTCCAATTTAGCAATAATCATGCACACACCCCTAGCAAAATATTTAGTCACTCATAGATGAAAAATACAAAATCATATTGATAAATAATTTCATAGAATTCATCATTAAGAGTGAATTGCAAGCTCAAATTTTTCTTCAATGGAGATTTTTACCTTGAGGAAGAAAAAGAAGAAGATGAAGAAAAGCTAACTCAATTATTCTCTCTAGAAAATAAAAAATTCTTCCATATAGTAAAATTCAATATTATAATGACAAGGAATGTTCAATACTTTTCAAAGAATGTACAAAAGTAGGTTAAAGCTGCTTCTCTTTTCCTATACTAGATGATTTTACCCTTCTGATGATTGCCTCACTTGCGAGTCACCGATGTTCCACTGGTGCCCATCCACGGGGCGCCGCTCTATCGCAACTGGGGCCAGCGACTTTTTTAGTAGTCTGGCGTTCACATCGTCGGTTCGCAGATGCTAAACCCATGTTCCACTATTGCACTTTCTACTTCCACATGATGTGCTCCTGCGTTCGACCGATGTTTCACTGGTCATATCCGGTGGAATGCAGGTCCTCTTCTTTAGCTCTGTGCTTTTGTTCAATTCCCTGCCTTATCTTTTTAATATGAATGCCTACAAAAAACCAAAGAAAAAGATCATAAAATCTTCATAAATGACTTGAAAACCAAGCAAAAGCTCAGGTTTAAAAGCCTAATGAGTTGGTAAATTACCAACTCATCAAACCCCCAAACATGAATCATTGCTTGTCCATAAGCAAGGAAATTCTTTACAGCTGAACAATTGAAGTAAGCATGTCACAGTACATGATATTTTGCACAAGGAACCACTAGGAGTCAAAAAACCCCAAAATCGCTTACCAACTCAATGGAAAGGAGGAGACTCAACACTATATGCATATAATTCAAGAGATGACGACAATCAATTGGCATGATTCACAGTTGGTTCCTTCATTCCAAACAAAGGGCATGGTTGATCAAAGCAAGCTTATATAGCATCTTAAGACATTAAAAATTTACATTCAAAGTTTGTCTTAAAGCTCACTGCATTCTTGTGTCAATCACCTCTTTTGGTACGTGCAAGTATGTTCCCCAAGAAAGTGATGCCACTCAAATCAAGAGATAATCCCATTTAATTTACAAGCAATTCGCACTCAAAAGTATTATAGAATGAAACAAATACGCTCACTCTCACAAAGAAATTCTCATGCACACAACTTGACCCATAGGATTGTCCTTCGTATAACTCGACACTAATGTAGAGTTGCTACACTTAAAATCAATTAGTACTTGGAGGTCACAATGAAGGTTAGGGGTAAAGGTAGGATGGCTTTTTAGTTCTAGTGACTAGAACATCCCTAATGCCTTTTTTGTAAACATTATTGCATAATCCATTTTCTCTTAAGATCACCCCCACCTTCTCTCTCCTCAATCAACATTTTCATTTTTGGAACAAGAGCCACCCTTATATCTCCTTAGTTACCAATTTTAATCTCACTTAAGCAAGAGGCAACACCTTTCCACAATTCGGTTCTTTTCACCCAACCAATTCATTCATTTCCAAGTAATATGGTGGTACCACACATTGGAACTCACATCATCTTTCCCATTTTCCTTTATGAAACCCCCAAACTTAGGCTTTTGCCTCATCTTTCCTTTTTCTATTCCCACGCTTTTGGGACTCAAGCATCATTTTTGCATTTCTTCTGACAACTAGCACTAGAGAGGATGAGTGCCAAAGAAGAATTACAAAAGGGTAATAGGCTTGTAATGTGGTTCTCAGGAAAAGAGTTTAAAGGCTCAACATTTTCTAGAGAGGATTATTGTTCAAGGAGGTCATATAGGTGAAGTAGCTAAAGAAGGCCTAAAATCATGTCCTAAGTGCAGCTACATCTAGGATTTAACCTTGAGCCACACTTGGGGCATGTTCTAGACAACCATTTATGCATGAAAATTCAGCTAAAATCTCACCCCCACAAAGCATCACCCTCCAAGGGGTTCACATATTTTCATAAGTACTACAAGAGTATGACTTAAAACACGATAGCATGTGAATTAAAAGCCAAACAAGGAATGTGCAACTTAGGATAAAAGAGAACTCAACTTTTAAATTCAAATGCCCCTTTTTCCTTAGTATTTATTTTTCTTCTCAATACAATTTCAGAAATTTTTGTGGTACCTCTCAAAAGCCATCGCAATAACCGACTCAAAAAGGACTCTAAACTCGGCATTTTCTGTTAAAAAATTTGCCTCTCCTTCCATCATTGGAAAATGCCACCCGGTTCGACAATAAAAGAAAAAAAAGAAATTCGCTCCTTGAGAAAGAACCGTGGAATAAAGAAAACCATTGGAGTTTATTTACTAACTACTATGAACAAAGGAGATTATTATAACATGGTTCAACAACATTTTGTAATTTAGAATAACCCTTCATTGGTACTTAACAATTCAACAAGCAACAATTCTTTTAACAGAACGCCTGGCAAGGGCATTCAATCAAAATTAAAAAATAACAATCAACCAAAGCATAAGAAATTTATCCCGACAACGGCAACAAGAAGACCAACACAAGACCACACAACCCACCGCCAACTATGAATGTACATTGTCCCCAATGTAAACCTGAAGAACAAAGGATAGCGGGAACTCCATGAAGCATCTACCTGTCCTCCTCATCACTGGCCTTCTCATCCTCGTCAAGGCTTCCTGGGCCCATGTGTGGCTCATTATCCCTACCTAAGCCCTCAAACAGATCATCGATGGGGCATCAGACTATAGATGGGGCAGCCATTATTGCATCAAGGATACTCAAGTTTGGGTCTTCCATTGTTGCCTGGTCCCTCAACTCTCGCACCTCCACATAAAGAGAAGAGATAGCTTCCTCAACAACATCTCCTCAGGAGCATAGCTTGGTCAAGCTATCAAACACATTCTTCATCTCCCTCTTCACTATTCTGGCGACAAGAGCTTGAAGATTTTAGGCTAGCTTTTGAAGTTGGTTTTCATGAGACTATATCATCTCAACTAGCCTATGTATTTCTCTTGGGCGAGAGGATGTGGGAGGAGTTGACGATCCCCTTAATGGTGCTTCTCCAAATACATGCCCTGGATGCTTCAGAGTGAGGTATGTTAAGGTCAGGAGCAATGGGGGACCCTTCTATGCCATGAGAAGTGGAGTCTCAAGAGTCTCCCATTCTTGTAACCTCTTCCTTTTCACCTTAGGTGCTTCAACATCTGTCTTTCTTTCCACATTGATAACACTGGTGGCAAAGCTGGGGGATTCATCAGGGAATAATGGTACCCCTGCATTGAGGCACAACTGAGAAATGAGCACAGCATATGGCATGGACGTTCCCTGCTGCCTGGCGTTACGCTTTATTTGGATGGCCATTATTCCCCGAAGCTAATGGGAACCCTTGTCATGATGCAGGCAATGAGTATTGATGCCTTCAATTCCACCCTTTGGTCATTTTTCGAGGGCATAATTTAGCCGCAAACAAACTCTAGCCACAACTTGGCTCAAACTTTAGATCATGCCTCGAGATTTCACCCCCAGAGAGGCCCATAAGGACTGCCTATTGGCGATGATGGGAGCTATTCACTTGAGCTGCTTTTCTTTATTGACCACTCTTGCTGCATACTCAATTACTGGATCTATCTCATCCACCTATAATAGTGCATTAATGGCAGCCAGAGTAATATCGACCTCCATACCCAAAACCCTGACTGAGGGAAAGCAAGGGAACTCATCAAACTACCCCTTATACTTTATTGCATCTTGGCATGCCTGGTAACAAGTGTAAAACTATAGCATGAGGTTGGTGTAGCATTTCAAGAGAGGCCCCGCAAAGATATTTCATTGCCGGTGGTTGAATTGAGCAATGATATTTGGGAAATCATTCCCCAGCCACACCAGATCAAATTGTTTCTCTGTGATGATTGGCTTTTCTTCATAAATAACATAATGTGCCTTCATGTTAGGCACATAGAAATGATGGCCTCTCCGATATTGATGGGGGCTAGGATTGCCTTAGCCTTCCCCTTGCCTTTACTTTTGGATGTGGAGGGTGCCTTTCCTTTGTCTCCTTACCTAGATGAAGTCATTATGCTAAAAAACAAATGTTAGTGCCACACACTACTATTTTTGTGTTTTTGGATAATATGAAAGTAAAAGAAATAACTAAACTAAGCTAGAAATAAAAATCTAACAATTGGATGACAACAAGGTGGAATATAAACTATAAAATGCTAGTGGAGACATACAAGTCGCCGCTGAGCTGCAGGCTTGGGTAGATAACTGGGCGGAATTTTGATCTACCAGCACTACACCAGCATTTCGCCGGTCATGATCTATGAAGCGTAGGTGAAATGTGGGTGCTGGGAAGTGGCCTTCAGTGATCTTGGGCAGAATTATATGCCTAAGTGATACTCAAATGCTTCATTTCGTCTTGTTTATCTATCATTATTGGTGCATTCTCATGTAATTTGTAGTTAAAATGTGAATTTATACTAACCAACAT
>JACEIK010005157.1:44084-56814 GCA_018107945.1 Datura stramonium | reverse complement strand
CGATTGTTACCTTGGTCCAGTCCCTGTGGGATCGATACTTGGCTTACTTGAGCCATTTTACTACTTATTCGACCACGTGCACTTGCGTGTAGTCATCTAGTCTGATCGAACATTCAGCTTTAAACCGCACCTATGCTTCAGCCTACATTTTGTCGGGCCTGACCGATGACTCACAGGTGAAATGCCGCTCAGCATTTCTCCCCTCAATTCAGTTAAACAATAATTTCTAAAATACATGCCGTACTCCACACCCTCACATTATGATTTACTCACTCAACCAGCTCAACCAATTAAAAATGATGAATTTCCCTTAAGAAATACATCACTCTATCTATCATCGGGAAAATCATTCATTTTAAGTACATGGGGTTACTCAGACTTCACCCCTAACCATTATATCAAACACACAAATCCATAAAACATTTCAACCAAAATGTACACCCATATCAACATTATGCAATTAACACTACTCCACATCATGAGAATCATTCAACAATTGAAAAGCACAATAAGGGAATGGGGAACATGGGTACGGAAAATTTCTAATCTAGCAGCTCAATTTTTTTTATTCACATTCTCAAACATCAAGCAAGATTAGAGCACAAACACACATACCAATTGAGTAACGAGAGAACAAAAACAACTAGAATAGAATTTTGTATCTTGACCAACAATGATTTCTCCAACAATGGGATCTTCTTTTGCTTAGTGAGAATTATGTGAGGCAAGGTGAAATGAAAAGAATGAGAGGAAGGATTTTTTATAGGCTGAAAAGAAGGAGAGAGATTGGGTTGTGGAAAGGTGGGTTTAGTGGTAGGTTTAATGGTGGAGGGTTGCGAAGGTGGAATAGTGGAAATATTGGTTATTCGGAAAGTGGAAAAGTGAAAATCAAGTGTTTGTGGGGATTTAAGAAAAGGGTTTGACCGGTTTTTTTCTTTTTAGAAGAGACATGGGTCGGGTCGGTCAATGGATCAGTCAATATTTTAAATTGAATACTTACCTTCGCCTGCGTTGAACCTGTGGCCACCGGTGACTACCGGCATTTTGCCGCTTCAAACGCAAGTGACCTCCACTTGTGCCCAGTTCATTGCTTTACGAGATGCGAATGACTGGTGGTTCGTGGGTTGTCACCCACATTTTGTCGGTAAGTAACAGTTCGCTCTTCAACTCCTAGGTTCACTAGGTTAAGCCAACGTCAAACCAGCAGGTCACAGATTGTCACCAGCGTTTTATCGGTAAAGCTTTGATTCCCCCTCTTTACTCACAGCTTTCTACCTCTTTCTTGTATTAGTGCGGGGGCTCACATTTGAGAACCTACATTTACAAGTGCCCTGTTTTTCTTCCACCTAGTTCTTCATCCAATTTATCCTAGAAAAAAAAATCAACATAAATATCAAGCATCGACATAAAAACACTTGGGTTGCCTCCCAAGAAGAACCTTATTTAACGTCGTGGAACAACATATACCTCCTCAATTGTCTAAACTATGGAGAGTCATCCTACGAGTCAGCCTCAATATCCCAAACTTCATCTTGCTCTACCTCATCATTGAAGACTGTTATCACCATGCACTCATCCGAGGGCTTAGTAGGTTGGCATACATTAAAGGTGACTTCATCACCACCTACTCTAAACTTCAACTCCCCTAACTCCACATCCACCACTCTACCTGTGGCCAGTAATATACGTCCCAAGATGATGGGTACCTCAACATCCATTTCGCAATCCAATACCACAAAGTCGGCTGGAAGGATTAATTTGTCCACTCAGACTAAAACATTCTAGCACTCCCACGGGTTTCTTGATAGACCTGTCCACCATCAATAGCCTCATAGTAGTAGGCTTGGGATTTCCCACACCTAAGTTTTTGAAAAAGACAAGACGCATCAAATTTATGTTTGCACCAAGGTCACACAAAGCCTTATTGAAAATGCATAGCCCAATGCAAGGGATAGTGAAAGCTCCAGGGTCCTCTCTTATGGAAGCAAGATTGCTCGCCATCATTGCACTACAATTGTATGTCACTTCCCCTACACCAGTATTAACAACCTTCTTTTTCTTCAATAATTCTTTCATAAACTTTGCATAGCCTGGCATCTGGAGCAATGCATCCACCAATGGTATGTTTATGGACAACTTGCTAAACATCTCAATTAATTTATTGAATTGGTTGTCCTCTTTCCTTTTTTCTAACCACTGAGGGTAAGGAGGCAGAATTCTAGGCTCCTGGCCTTGTGCATTTGAGGCCTCATTGCTTTTTTTCTCAGCATCAACATCTTTGGGCACAACAGCCCCTTCTTTTTCAGCAATCACTTCTTCATCATCAACAATATTTGGTGCTTTTGGCACCTTATCATTCACATCATTCACATCACTTCTTGTTTTAGGGTCAACAACATTCTTGGGCTAATGCCCCTATCAGCCAATACCTTTCTTCTCCTTGTGACAATAGACATACAATGATTGTCTTTCTTGGGATTAGGCATTCTTTCACTAGGGAGAGTCCCTTTCATTCTAAGGTTCATTTGAGTAGACAAGTGATTCATTTGAGCTTCCAAGTGTTTAATAGAAGCTGAATGCGAACTCACTATTTGGGCGAGGTTAGACACCTTCCCTTTTAACTCCTTTACACCATTATCCGTAGACTCGACCTTCTTTAGGAATCTAGATAATATTTCTTCAATCTTGGAGTTAACTGCATAACTCACCCCGAGTTGCAATTGGAGGTTTTCAGCCTTCAAAGGGGGAACATATGTGTTCGAGTTTTGGTGGTAATATTCCCCATCACGATTTTGGTCACGATTACCCCATCTTTCATTTCTTTCAACCCAACCTTAGTTTTCGCGGTTTCTCTAACCTTGATTCTCATCCCATGGATGCCAAGGACCTTGGTTGGAACCTTGATACCCCAGGCGAGAACCCCTGATTTGACCCACCATGAATTAGCATTCTTCCTTATACCTAGGCGGTGAAGCTTCACCCTCATATTGCATAGGACCATGAGTCCCCACAACATTGAAATTCTTGGACCCAGTTCCTATAACATGCTTTGTTATCAATTCAAGTGGGATCATCATCTTTTCTAGGGTCTCATCTCTTTCTTCATCTCTTTTCTGCATCTCAGAAGTCACAAAGCTTGAACTAGCACCACATGAGGGTACTTTAGTGTCCCTCATACGCCAAGCTTGATTTTTTTGGTCATTCTATCCAACAAATCGTTGGCTATCCCATAAGGTTGGTCCATGAGATATCCTCCAACTAAGTTATTAGCCACCGACTTGTTAATGGAATCCAAGGATCAATAAAAACTCTGAAGTAGCACTCCATCTGGTAGTCATGGTTTGGACATAAGGCCACTTTCTTCTTGAACCTAAGCATGCTTCATGTAAGGGTTCACCCGGAATTTGCCTAAAGTTGGTAATTTCATCTCTCTGCTGCAACATCCTCGATGGAGAGAAGAACCTATCTAAGAAAGCTTCAGTCAACTCTTGCCATAAAGTGATACACTCCAAAGGTAGCTCCTCTAGCCGCATGGTAGCTTCTACAGTCAAGGAAAATGGGAAACGCCTTAGTCTAATCGACTCTTGACTTATATTGGCGATGTTGAAAGGTTGGCATATCTCAAGGAAATTCCAAAGATGTCGATTAGCATCCTCACTCGATTGAAACATTGTGTAGTAGGTGTAACATCGTGTTGGTCACATGAAACACCATATTCCCCACCGTGGCTGGTAGGCAAATGACACCCGCTACTTCTTGCATCATTGGATCATTATCCTCGTAGTTTATATGGCTGTCCATAGAACCTTCTTGAGAGTGTTGGCCCATAATAGGTAACCTAAAGAGACACCAAAAATTACAACTATTGTAAAAACAAAACACAAGACGCTCAATTAATTCAAACCAACAATCAACTAGGGGCTATCTAATCCTATCCCATGGCAATAGCGCCAAAATAGATGATTTTCAAATCCACTCCTCACAAGGAGAACGGGTAAACAGTCATCGGAATATAATTATCAAACTTGCGAGTTGGGGTCGAATACACAGGGAATAGAGATTTAATTGCATAAAAGTTGTCCATTAAATTGAACTAAATTGCATCATTGCATCAAAAATTGAAAAATAAATGTTGGGGGAAAGTGAGATCACAATTTGAATTTAAAGCAATTACTATTCGAAAACAAGACAACCAAATAAAATGAACAAAGATGAGAAAAGGCCAGAGGTGTGCTATTGATGGGGCGCCGATTAAATTGGAATTAACTAGGAAATTGAATTATTACTCAAAAGCATAAATAACCATGGACAAGGTGGCACCTGATGTTTTTCAACCACTTGGGTGCCTTTTTCCTTGGGTTTTCTAAAACCCCAAGGTCTCAAATAATTAATCCACTATGGCTTGGGTAAGAATTAATCTCAAATAATTCATCCACTATGGCTTGGGTAAGAATTAAACTATCTCTAGCTTCAACTCATTAATGGGTGTATGAAAATGGATTTTGGCTATCTCTAACCCAACCCCACATAATCAAGACCCAAATACCCACCATTGTTTTCTCACCCATATTCTATTTCCTTTTTTCAAGAAAAAATAGAATGAGCAAGCATAACCCACATTTGCAACTATGGCAAATTAAATTATAATTTGGACAAAATGAAAGATTTATACTAAATGAGTAATGTAAGATATATCTAGCAATACCCAATCCAATTTATCCCCTTTCATGCACACACCCCTAGCAAAATATTTCGCCACTCAAAGATGAAAAATACAAAATCATATTGATAAATAAATTCATAATATTCATCATTAAGAGTAACTTGCAAGCTCAAATTTATCTTCAAAGGAGATTTTTACCTTGATGAAGAAGAAGAAGAAGATGAAGAAAAGATAACTCTATTCTTTCTCTTTGTAGAAAATAAAAAGCTCTTCAATACAATACAATTCAATATTCTAATGAGAAGGAATGTTCAATACTTTTCAAAGAATTTACAAAAGTAGGTTAAATCTGCCACTATTTTCCTGTGCTAGACAATTTTACCCTTCTGATGACGGCCTCACTTACTAGTCACCAGCGTTCTGCCAGTGCCCATTTGTCGGGCGCCGCTCTATCACAACTGGGGCCAATTGCTTCTGTAGTAGTTCGGTGTCGGCACCGGTGATTCATAGGTGTTGACAAACGTTCCACCAGTGCACCTTCCACTTCGACAGAGTGTGCTCCTGTGTTTGGCCAGTGTTTGCCGATCCCTTCCGATGGAACACAGGTCGCTCCATGCTTTTATTCAATTCCTTGCTTTCTCTCTTTAAATTGAATGCTTTCAAAAACCATAGAGAAAGAGCATAAAACTTTCCTGAATGACTTGGAAAATAAGAAAAAGCTCATGTTTATAAGCCTAATGAGCTGGTAAATTACCAACTCATCAAAAGTCTGAAATATAACAAAGGCCATAAATGGAGTCAACACTTGACAAGCTGAATCATCAACATAGTGTCTGAAAAGCCTCTAAAGCATCTTATTAGCTGATGGGACAACAACCCCAACTAGCTTGCTAAATTCATAAAACTAAAATAACCCGTAAAACATAAACTTCTAATTATTCTCTGAAAATGAGGACTCACTAAGGCTGAAGAGGATCTGGACTTAGCGGGAGCGAGCTAACGACGAGACTGGGTGCATCACCCAAACCTATATCATAAAATTATACAGGATAGAGTATGTAGTCAGTACTTGGAATGTACTAAATATTAAGGGATAGTAAAACATGGAAATAAATAGTATAAAGGAGATTCTGAGAGTAAATAACATACACACACACATACACACACACACACACACATATATATATATACATACACACACACACACATATATATATATACATACACACACACACACACATATATATATACCTACGTTGGCGTGTAGTTTATGATACCGAAGAACCTGAGAACCCAGAGCCTACTCCGTTCTAGACATTACTCCCAAAAACATGCATATAACTCAACATTGTTTTTCAACAAAGCTGAATTCATTTTTCATAGGTGTCTTTACTCCAAACATATCATTGAAACATAACACATTAGCCATGGCCAGAATTTTGGAGAAAACATACTTTTCTTTATATGGGCTTGCCCAAATCATAAATCATGCATACCCGAATAACTTCATAACTTGAAATCACAGAATCATAGATTTGAAATTCATAATATACATGCATATCTTAATAAGTCATCATAATTGAAATCATGAGTTCTAAGCTTGGAATTCTGGTAAAACATGCATAAAAGGGCTAAATTTATAATAACGTGATAGCATAAAATTATAATCAATTTGAGTGTAAAAGTTGCCAATTAGTCTCAAATCATACATTAGAACATAAGGAGATTGGACCCATAAACATAGCATAAGAAATTTCATAAAGTTGGGTTAAAACTCTAAAAATCAATCCACTTGATTAGAAACTCGAATTTATGAATTACAGGAAGACTTAGGCGTGAGGGTGGAAGAAACCCCTCATTGATAACCCCACATACCTGTAAACCTCTCTCTTTTCTCTTAAGAGCCTTGAGGAAATTTGATCTTCTAATTAGGGTGTGAGGAAAATAGTCAAGGTTCTAGGGAGGATAATACCCTTAAAACACTCTTTCCCAAGCTTAAAACAACATAATTTAGGAGCTAAAAATTTATGAATTATGAAAACACCCTTAATGATTCGACTGAAAAAATGATACTGCCAGTTACCACGTCATGTACCAAGAGTCGTACCTCCATACCACGACTCATTGTTTCCTTCTGTTGTTAGTCAATCCAAATTCTCAACTTTCTGATTTTAACCACGGATGCCTCCCACGACTCGTTGTTTCCAATGACGAGTCGTACCTTGACTCATGATATCACCCCTTCCTTCGGCAGATCCAAATGACTACATTCCACGACCCATCGACCAAACAATGAGTCGTATATTGGCTCATTGGTTCAAGATCTGACAACCACTAGCTCATCACGACCCCAGACCATGATTCATTANAGTTCCGGTAGAAAATCTTAGTAAAACATTGGATCTGACAACCACTAGCTCATCACGACCCCAGACCATGATTCATTACATTAACTTATGGGTCATACTGTGACTTGTCGCCTCAGGACTTCTTTTGCAGATTCTGAATACGACTCGTGACCACGAGTCATACCCACTCACCATAACTCGTGGTGTGGACTCGTGGTCTAGGAGATGGAATCTTAGAGCCTAACCACAACTCCCCCTTTAACATAACTCCAGGTGTCTGAGTCGTGTGCTCTACTTGGCTATTTGTTTGGGGATGGGGGCGGTACTTAAATTAACATGCGTCTCAATTTGTCCTGATAACTCTTCTTATTCATAGCTGCGGGTTGTGCCCCATTGCCAGAAGTTAATCGATACTTAGATACCATATAGCTAGAATGTTTCTTTCATATTTAATTCGGTATAGTCTTTAGCTAAAACGTCATTCTATCTGGCAAGAAATAAGTTAATCTCATTAGCTTCTCAACCATAACACACTAGGATCACATTTACGCTTGGTATGGGGTAACCTTATAGCTATATTCGTATTGTCTACTTCTCACTTTCATGCAGGCACAACTATTCTCTGAGTTAGTCCACCCGGTTTCTTCTGCCCAGCCTGCTCTTGTTGGTCATTAGGGCCCTGTTTCACAAATCAACAATATCCTTCTTCTTCCTATGCTAGCAGTAAATCTCTTTTATAACCTAGCACGCTTTCGTCAAACTCAAGTCGGGGAAATGACGAGCATGGCATGCCCTGCTATAATCTACTGACGAAACTCTACTGCATTTAGAACATAGAGTCGACCTCTGGGTCTCAAGACTATGTTCCTTACTATCTCTAGGGCCGATGGCTTCTTCTTTTAGGCCTTATCTCTGACTACACTAGGCTAGGGTCTTCGTACCGTCACTAATCTGCCTCCACAACTAGGGGTACCAAGTTAGATACTCATTTTTCCCCATAATTCTGGGGACTAAGATCTAGGGATCATGCCTTCTACACTGCCCAGGATACTACTAGCTAAGTCTACTGACCTGTATCGTTCTGACCCGCACTTGGGCCAATTTCATTCATATAAGTTCTCTATCCTTCGGCATAACAAACTAGGTCCATAGCCATTATTCTATAGGTACGTCTTGCCATCATCCACACACCACGATGGGGTTAGTCTATTTCCAGCTTTCATTACTGTTGTTGGGGTTTACTACTTATAGACTCTCACCCGCACTTGGGTGTTACTAACAATCTTACCTACCCTCCTGATTTGTTGCAGTGAGGGTCTAGGTGACTTACTTGAACATTGGGAGTCTTAATTACTTTCTAACATTTTTCTGGAATTAACAATTCTAGCCCCTCTTTACTATTCATACTAGGCAGCATCACATTTATGCTTTCTGTCATACTGAGAAAACGCTAAAAGACAGGAAGGTCGTATCTTACTACGGTAGGGCTGAAGTATGAAACTTTACAACCTCTAAAGAGCTGGGGGTAAGAACCCCACAATTGCCCCTTTTTAAATACCTTTTAGGTAATAAAACATTAACTGTCACTCCTGTCTAATTCTAAACATCTACTAAGTAAACATGTTCATACATATGCCGTATTACTAACCTCTTACTCTAAGGCTATAAAAAGAAATGGGGGCGGTACTGGCATGTCTATTACCTTATGAGATTCCTGGTGCCCCGAAAGGATGCTGGGGAAATTAAAAGACATCTGCTTTTGCCATTAGGGTGACTATTCCCCAACTGTGGCACCTTACTGGTACTCTCTCCTACTTTTGTAGCTAACTTGTGGCTAACTAAAGTCTGTCACATATCAAATGTCATTCTGGATACATATAACAAAGAAAACTTAGGGACTCAACCCTATACAACTAGGCTATGTAACACGATCTGAGAAGGATGGGTAACCATACTATCATGCCTCATAGCCTCCTACTTATAAAATGCGGTGCACGACACATTTATAAACAAGACTACTAGACACGGCTTGCAGACTCCCTGGGATACGACCTTCTCTAATACCAAGTTTGTCACACCCCACCTTGAGAGACATGACTGGCACCTAATGCCACACTCGGATCTGGACTGACTTGACTGACCTGGTGCACTTCTAGTGCACACCTGTAACTTATTTAAAAAAAACAACGAGCTATATCTCGGCTAAAAATACAGCCTCTGGCCGACAAGGCCACCCGCAAAGGAAGACAACTAACCAACAACAATGCAATAACAGGAATCCTATGCGGGCCGATAAGACCACTATGCTATCTAGTTATAAATGAAATAAAGGAAGGAAGCTATACTAGGCCCCACACGGCCAACACGTAAAATAAGACATACATGGGCCCCACACGACCAAAAACAACCAACTGATTGAGGATTGTAGTTCACAAGCCCCTAAGAATAGGAATAATGATCGGGACAGGGGCCCGGCCTACCCAAATTCTATATTAATAAAAGACTGTAATCTCTACGACCTGGCAGCTCTAAATGAAAGGAACTGGCCGAACTGCTGACTATGAACAGCTACTAATGGAGGTCCTGAACCCTGTCTGTCTAAACCTGCAAGAAAATATGCAGCGCCCCATAGTTGGGCGTCAGTACAATATGTACTGAATATGTAAGGCAATAACAGAAGCAGCGTAAAACTAATAAAAACTGAAAATGAACAGTAATAAAGGGCAGAAGTTAACTTGTAAGATTTCCTTTCCATAACCTGCATCAAGTAAGTCACTACATATGTATGAGCTGAAATTATATGACTATCCATTCATAAGATATAACTAGCAGGAAAATTTACAAACAAGAACCTAACCTAGCCCTCATAAGCCGGGAAGGTACAAGCAACACAGAATAACCTACCTGGGCCCCCATAATCCTCGACAGGTTCCAATCAGTCTATGTACCCCTATTGGTACCCTGTAGACTCTGCAAGTAACTGTATCTATATTTGAGCCATCTAGGCTCCTATAACTGTATCTGTATCTAAGCTGTCTGAATAGTGTAGCTTGACCTCGATCCTTGGCTTGACTATGGGTCATAATGTAATCGCTAATGTCTAGACTCCATACATTGGCCCGACTATGGGTCATAATGTAACTGTTGTAGATGGACGGCCCTCACGGCCTCTACCTAGTGTAACTTAGTACGGTCTTCACAGCCTCAATCTACTGGAACTCAATAAGGCCCTCGCGACCTCTATCTAATGGAACTCATATTGCCCTCCAACCACTATCTGATCCTTTCGAACATTATACTGCCCCTACAAGAATGACACTATAGGCAATAACTTCTAACTATCCTACATCGTAAGGAAAACCCAATCTAGCTAAGGTAAATTGACGTTGGTTACTATGTCATCACTATCATCTCAACCTATTCGTAACAGCTGACCATAATAGGGTTACTCTGGAATACTTGTCCTCTATGTAGAACAACTGTGGGGCTGCTACTAATCGGATATGCTCCTGAGCAGTCAGCCCTAACCTCCCATAGGAAACTTATTATAACTCTTGGCCTGGGGTAATATTGTGGTTCTTGTCCCTAAGACACTAACAGAGTCTTTTCATATTTTGTATGCCTTCTCTGGGTGATTCCAAACCTCGTAGGTGTGTTTATTTGAACTTAGTCATTCCAGCAACCTGTACTTGAACATCTGATAAGAGTAGGCTGGGGCGTTAGCCCCGTATCTAGCTACTAACAAAACTTCCCTCCTTAAGGTATCTACTGCTCTATCAGGTTGATACAACTGAGGTGGTGACCTGAGTGACCTATACGATAAGCACCACGTCGACTAAAACAAACTTTCATTGGCGATAGCCACTATGTGGAGGACTGACCCTCAACTCTCTAGGAAACTCTGGTGCCGCTGACTTTGGGGTAAGGCCATACTAACATAATTATGGACCTAGAGGTGTCAAGGTATGCCAAAGGTATCTGGACGAGCTCTACTGAGAATACAGGCGCTGAACTGATAGTTATATCGCCCGGTTGCGCCTATGCTGTTCAACTTACTAACTCAAGCCTAACTATTACCCACAAACATATGAAGCCTAGGCATGGCAGCAAATCATCTTTTCTACTAACTCAGTGAACAAAAGGGCAAAGGAATTGCTATGATGCTTTTAGTGTGAGTCACTCTTAACCTCTACTTTCCCGATGAGGGATACTACAATATTCTCTTAATATGCTTTTTAGCAGCTAGCCACAACATATGGAATCATAATCTACTGATAGCAGCTAACCACGACATACATGAATCTTATATACTAGCAACAACTAATTACAACAAGTAGGATCGTTGTTTATTCTCAGAAACATAAGTTGTATCATTGTACGACGAGAATAACTTGCCGAAGGAATAAGCCTTAACATACCTCGAATACCGATTCTCATTTAACTGATTAGTTCTAACTTGAAGCCAGCAGTTCCACTCAACTGCAGTCCTTATACTGAGAGAATAGGGCTAGTTTCAATACTAAATTCGTCCAATAATGCTATCTTTCAATAGTAATTGTCACGCCTCAAAACTGGGGTACGGTGCAACTGGCACTCGATTCATGATTGATCGAGAAGCCGGCTATATGAAATCTGTAACTGTAACACTTAGGCCATCCAGGCCACCTGTCACAATCAACTAAAGAATAAACTGGACCCATGAGGTCTCAAAAATACAGGGTAAACAATCAAAATGCAACCAAGGCAATTAGTGTGCTAAACCAAGAAACAATAAGCCGACGAGGCCACAAACTGAATAACACTGTACACACTAAGTCCACAAAGCCTCTAAAGAGTAAACTGACTGATAGTCGGAACAGGGCTCCRWCCTACCCATAACTGCATMTCAAAACTCAAGCATAAATAACTAAKCCCTAKCTCCAGGAWGAAAGGAGCATACCAACCATCTGTTGATCTCACGAACTGCTACTCAACTGGCCATCCTGACCTCTACCTGCACCTGCGGCACGAATGCAGGTCCCCAAGCAAGGGAACGTCAGTATGAATGAAATGTACTGGTATGTAAGGCTTAAACTGGAACCATGAGATAACAATCCTATAATAACTAACTTAGCACATAAACATATATAGGATAAATATAACCTAGAACTATGCAACCTGTAATTGATAACAGCTTACATAACATAACTGAACTCAAGATAACTGAACCAGGAATAAGGAATGGTAACAACCTGGAATCCTGAAACTGAAACCTTATAATAACTCTATAATGAGATGAAAATGCAATTAAGAAATGCACAAGAAATAAACTATAACTGTAATGCCAACGACTAGCCAACCATAAATCCATATATAAAATTCGTCCAGCCGGAGTACCAAACTGGGGTAAAATAAAAATATTTCCGACCGATATACCACACTGGGGTAAATTAAAAAGATCTCCAGCCGGTGTACCACACCGGGGTAAAATAAAAACAAATCTTAATCACCATCATAAATGGAGCTGATAGAGCTCATACAAACTATCTGAATACTGGAAACCATAAAATAAGTTGATCAGTAACTATAACATGTGTAGGATCTTACCACGACCCCTAATACTACAATTATGCCATACATATATAGGTCTTTCATTTAGCACTTAAATACATACATATGTTGTGAATGAATTCTAGGGAAGTTCCTAGAACTGGAATATCATAAAGACATGTGTAGACTC
>JACEIK010005156.1:61215-107094 GCA_018107945.1 Datura stramonium | reverse complement strand
CTCAATTCTTTTCTTTCAAGTAGAAATCAAGTAAGAAAAGTAGACCCATATTTGCAACTATAGATCATCAATTATAAATTGGAGAGAACTAACATATTTATACTAATTAAGCAATATTGAGATGAATCTAGCAATACCCAATCTAATTAAGCACTCATCACCACACACCTCTAGTTGATTATTTAGCTACTCATGGTTAAGAAACTAAAGAGCATATTCAATAATAAACTCATTGATTCCATTAATAGGAGCAGCAAAATCAAATTCAAAAATAAGTCTACAAAAATAGTGGTACCTTGCTAAGGAAGAAGATGAAGAAAAGAAAAACAATATTCAACAATTTCCACCAATAGTATTCTACTTTATTCCTCAGCAAAAGAAGTGTTTAAAAAGTTAAAGTTAAGATCTGATCTGTACAAAGTACTTTCTTGTAGAATATATACAAAGATAGGGAAATCAATCTCCTCTTTTATCAATGTTGGACGCAATTGCCCCTGCTCAGGTGTTTCTGCACTTTCAAAAGTACCCGCAGTGTTACACCCCGTAAGTTCCTATCGTTTAACCGAAGTGTGCGTACGTATATTGAGAATTTTGGAGCACAACGCATTCCAGGATGGGCTCGGGAAGTGAACATATGAGCACAAAATCAAGCGAGTGGAAGATCGGGACTGGAGGCAAGGTGCCCCAGGCGCCGCGTCGCGCCTTACCCCCGGCAAAAGGGCCAACGTGTCGCGCCTGTGTTTTGGCATGATGGGCAGCGTGCTGACGCCTCCCAGACACCGACTCCCACCTATATATATGAGTTAAGTTCAAGTTTTGGTCATTAAACATTTCCCCTAAATCAGAGACGCGATTTCACGAGGGTTCTATCTAGTCTTCTTCCGTTTCTTGTAAAATTACGCCGTCAAACTCCGTCCAAACACAAATTCATCTGGATAATGAGTTCTAGGCCTATGAGGAACATCCCTGCGGAGTTATTTATTGAAAATTCGCTCAGAGTACTGGAACCCCGCCAAATAAAAGTTGTCGGAATCACTTATTATCAAGTCCTAAGCAGCTAGAAGTGGAAGGTAAGCATTTCTACCTTCTAAACTCTTGGTAAGTTGTAAGCTTCGGGCCGTATTGAATGAAGTTTGAATTATAGTTACTTCCTTTGAAAGATATCATTATTTGCTGACTTCTACTATTGAAATAGCGTTATTCTCTTAGCATGGAGGCTACAATTGAGTAGAATTGCCAGCTTCAAGTTGGAACTACATGGGAAAACGAGAATCAACATTCAAGGTATGTTAAGGATTATCCCTTTGGAAAGTTATTCTCATCGTATAATGATATGACCTACGCTCTTGAACGTAGATAACAACCCTATAAGTTGTAATTAGCTACTGCTAGTAGATAAGGATTATGTATGTTGTGATTAGCTGATGTCAGTAGATAATGATTCTATATGTTGTGGTTAGCTGCTAAAAGACATATTGAGAGTATACTGTAGTATCCCTCAATGGGAAAAGGGCGTGTTAAGTGTGATTAACATCGGATATGCCGTAGAGAGTTCCCCGTTCCACTGGTTTCCACCTAGAAGTATTTTGATGTTATGCTATGGTGCCAAGGCCTTAGAAGTCTATGTTTAGCTGTTGGGCTTGAATGGTTAAGTTTGACAGCATAGGGCACAACCGGGCGATATAACTTTTGGTTTAACGCCGGTATTGTCAGTAAAGCTCGCCTAGAGGCCGATGGCGTACCTTGATGCCTCCAGGGCCAGAACCTAGATACAGTGGGATTATCCTCGATTTCATGGAATGAGTCTTTCCTAACAAACTGGGCAACAACTCACCATATGATGGGCTACGATTAGTGACCATTAGTTCCAGTCGACTTAATGCTTGTTATACAGGTTGCCCAGGAAACCATCCTAGTTGCTACAACTCTGATAGATTAGTGGATACCCTTAGGAGGGAACCTTACTAGTAGTTAGATGTAGGGCCAACACCCTAGCCTACTCTTATAGATGTCCATGTACAGGTTGCGGTGAGTGGCTAGGTCAAGATAAACCTGCCTACGAGGCTATGAATCGCCCATATAAGACATATGAGATCTGAACAGACTAAGATAAAGTCTAAAGGGACTTGTACCATAGTATCATAGTATTACTTCCAGGCTAGGAGTTATGGTAGGCTGCCTGTGGAGAGTTAGGGTTGACTACTTAGGAGCGTGTATGATTAGTAGCAACCCCACAGTTGTTCTAAGCATAGGAACTAAATAGTTGGTCACCTGTGACCTTACAGTTCACTTATGAGTTATTCTTACTCTAGCATGACCTTCAGACGATCGCTTAAGTAACCCAAACCTCGTCCTTTTTCTGTCTAAGTCGAAGGAGGCTGTGATCACTGCCAGGACCCTCTAATCATATGTAGGCACACAAATTGTGCCTGTTGGAATCTATGTAGACCAATACAGGGGTGAGTAAGAGTAGCGGTCGCATTAGGCCTAAGAGGCCAGATACTCCTTTTAAATGACTAGGTTTGTAGATTCTAACATAGTGTCCCTAGTTGGGGTAGAGCGTGTTTCGTACTGCCTCTCTCTTGGAATAGCTAAGAGGCGGCTAAATGTATGAATTACTTTTGGAGCTATAAACTACTTATGGAGTTGCGATGCTGCTATAAATGCCTACGGGGCTATAGATTTCTTACAGAGCTACAATGCTGCATTACTTACAGAATTACTAAATTGCCTACGGGGCCATATTGAAGTCTATTCACTTATGGGCTTCTTCTACGCTGTAGAGTTATTACAGGGCGAGAAGGCCTATATTCAGTCATAGGATCCCAGACGGCTCATATTCAATTACAGGAGCCCAGACGGCTCATATTCAGTCACAGGAGCCAGACAACTCATATACAGTTACAAGGCCTCAGACTACTCATATATAGTCACAGGAGCCTAGAGGGCTCAGATACAGTTACAATTACTTGCAGGGCCTGAGGGGTACCAATAGGGGTATATAGACTGATTGGCGCCTGTCGAGGCTTATGGGAGCCCAGGTAGGTTATTATTGTGTTGCTTGTACCTTCCCGGCTTATGGGAGCCAGGTTAGGTTCTTGTTTGTATACTTGCCTACCAGCTATAGCTTATGAATGTATAGTCGTACAATTTCAACTAATATACATGTAGTGATTTACTAGATGTAGGTTATGGATAAGAAAGCTTACATGTTATCTCCTACTCCTTCTTTCTACTTACTTCAGTGGTTATCAGCTTCCAATCAGCTTTTTATTGCTGCCTTACATATTCGGTACATATTGTACTGACGCCCAACTATGGGGCGCTGTATACTTGCCTGCAGGTTTAGACAGACAGGTTTCAGGATCTCAGTTATCAACTATTTAGAGTTAGCAGATCGGCCAGCTCCTTTCAGTTGGAGTTGCCAAGTTGTAGAGATTACCTGTCTTTTATTTGTATAGCTTTTGGTAGGCCGAGGCCCTGTCCCGACCAATATTTTCATTCTTATAGGCTTGCAGACTACAGTCTTCAGTTAGTGGTTTGTGCTAGCCGTGTGGGGCCTATATTTGCTATTTTTTGTATGTTGGCCATGTGGGGCCTAGTATAACTTCCAATTAGAAGCCTTGTCGGCTAAAGTATGAATATGACTTCCTGTTTTTCATTCTGTCATAACTAGAAAGCATGGTGGTCTTGTCGGTCCGCATAAGATCCCTTCTATTGTAATGTTGGCTGGGTTAGCTATTTTCTTTTACAGGTGTTGCATGGCCTTATTGGCTCGAGGCTGTGTTTACAGCTGAGATATAGCAGTTTGTTTTACTAATTTTGAGTCACTAGTAGGCACCAGAGGTGCATATGCTCAGCCAGGTTAGCCCAGATCCTAGTGTGGCATTAGTTGCCAGTCATGCCTCCCAAGATGGGGCGTGACAAACTTTGTATCAGAGCAACGTCGTATCCTAGGGAGTATGCAAGACGTGTATAGTAGAGTCTTATTTATAAATGTGTTGTGCAACACATTTTATAAGCATGAGGCTATGAGGCATGATAGTATGGTTACCCCTCCCTCTTCTCAGATCGTGCTATAGAGTCAAGTTGTATAGGGTTGAGTCCCAAAGCTTTGATTGTTATGTCTGTCTACAGTAATGGTTGATATTAGATAGACTCCATCCAGCTGCAAGTTAGCTAGAACAGCAGGAGAGGGTACCAGTGAGGTGTCATAGTTGCGGGACAATCAGCCTGAGGGTGAAAGTAGATGTCTTTTTAATCTCCCCGGCATCCTCTCGGGGCACCAAGAACCTCATAATGTAACATATATACCAACACCGTCCCCAGTTCTTTCTCCAGCCTTAGAATAGGAGGTCAGGAGTATAGTATATATATATGAGTTGGGTTACTTAGTAGATATTTGGAATTAGACAGGGGCGACGGTTAATGTTGGGTTACCTGAAATAAGCGAAGGATTGTGTAATTGCGAGGTTTATACCTCCAGCTTTTAGAGTTTGTTGAGTTTCGCACCCTAGCCCCGTTATAGAATGATAGGGTTATCTCCCGCCTCCCAGCCTCTTCTCAGTATAACAGAGAGTGTAAGTATCGATGCCATGTTGCCCTGAGTAAATAGTAAAGAAGGGCTAGATCTGTTGACTCCTGGAAAGTGTTAGAAAGTGGTTAAGACCCCTAGTGCTTAAATAAGCCACCTAGACCCTCACGGTAGTAAATAAGGAGGGCCGATAAGATTGCTAGTAGCATCCAAGTATGTTTAAGAGTTCATGAACAATAGACCCTTAGAAATAGTGAAGCTCAGGTTAGAAATAGGCCAATTTTTCTGCAATGTGTTGATAGCGGTAGGGAATACTTGGAGAATAAAGCCTACGACCCCTAGTTTAGTATGTTGAAGGACAGGGATAGTATACGATGGGAACTAGACCGAGTGCAGGTTAGGACAATACAAGGTGGTAATTTTGGCTAGTAAACTCCTCCTCAGTGCGGTGCATGGGGCGCAAACCCCGGATCTCAGCCGATAGAAGTAAAGGGAAGGCACGAGTACCTAGCTCCGAAGGGGAACAAAATCACCTCTAAGATGTAGCGGGATGATATAGCTTAGAATCACCACTGAATGTCGAGAAATGAGCATTAGGCTGACATCTAAAGGATAGTGATGTTGTAACCTAGAAAGCTGCAATACCACCACTAGTTATGGACGCGAAGGAGTGATAGTACCGAGACCCTAGCCTAGTACAGCCCAGAGACAAGGCCTAGCAGGGAGTCATTGGCCTTTGAGATGATAAGGGGCAGAGTCTTGAGACTCAGAGGTCGACTCTGCATTCCAAATGTGGCAGGGCTTCGTTAGTAGACTATAGCGAAAGTACACCATGTCCACTATTCCCTCCACCCCGATTTGATGAAAACATGGAAGGTTATAAAAGAGATCTATTGATAGCATAAGAAAAAGGAAGATATGGTCGAGCTATAGCAGAGCTCCAAGGGCCAGCAGGGAACGATTGGACCATAGGTACTGCCAGGCTAACTCGAGAGATAGTCGAGCCTGCGTGAATGTAGGAAGTAGTCAGTACAAATTAATTATAGACTTACTTGAGTCATTGTCGAAAGAACAATGAGATTAATTCATTTCTTGCTGGTCAGAATTACGTTTTAGCTAAAGATTACACTGAATTGAATACTAAAGAAATATGCTAGCGGTATGATGTCCCAGTGTTTTATTAAATTTTGACGAAGGCCACAACTTGCAGCTAGGTTTAGGAAAAGCTGTTAGAACAAATTGGAACGCAAGTTAATTTGAGTTTGACTTCTCGTCCCCAGACAAATGGGCAAACAAAGCACACAATTTGGATGTCCGGGGATGTGTTATGGGTGGAAGTCCCCTAAATGATGGACTGAAGCAGGTAAGTCAGGGACAACTGAACCAGGCATACTACATCACTTAAGGGAAAGAGTTAAACTTATTAGAATATATGTATCAGTAGCCCAAGGTCATCGGTAGTTTTATTCCAATGTACAACAAGGGGAGTTAGAGATTGAAGAACCGACTGGGTATTCTCAAAAGTTTCACCAATGAAGGGCATTATGAGATCTGACCAGAAGGGAAGCTCAACCCTAAATTCATTAAGCTCTACCGGATCCTCCATAAGAACGACCAAGTGGCCTATGGGATAGAGTTGCCTTCGAAGCTAGGATATATTTATTAAAACTATGCAAGCACATAGGAGACCTTATCTAACATTGACCCAGTCAAGGACACTCAGGTTACAAAAGAGTTGTCGCACGTAGAAGCTCCAACAGTTATACTAGATCGCCAGGTCCGTAAGGGCTACCTCGAGAATAAAAAAATGTGATCCATTAAAGTCTTAAAGAAGAACAAGAGACAGCCGAGAGGAATTGAGAAGCTGAGTATGATGTTAAGTCTGGATATCCTCAGTTGTTCTAGGCTCTATGACGATAATGTACAAATTCAGACAGTTGCAGTTAAGGCAAGGTAGTTCAGGTGTTGTATGGTTGCTTTTGTTGCCATTATTATCAATTGGTTACATGTATGTGGTGGAACTATGTGTTAGTTGGAAGTAGCATCTTATGAGACGCCTATGTGGGACTTTTCTGTGTTTCAAGTTTCTGAATAGTCCATGTTACAGAGGAGACTTTGCCAAATTTTTTCCAACAATGATTAAAAATAGTTGAGTCTCTTAAGATTAGATTACATTCGAGGATGAATGTTACTAGGGAGGATGATGTTACACCCTGTAAGTTCCTATCATTAAACTGACGCGTGCGTATGTATGTTGATAATTTCAGAGTACGACGCATGCAAGAAAGGGCTGTGGGAGTGAACATACGAGCACGACATCGATCGAGTGGAAGGTCGGGAATAGAGGCAGGGCGCCCCAAGCACCGCATCGCGCCTCACCCTCGGTGCAAGGGTCGTCACGTCACGCCCCTCCCTAGGCGCAATAGGCGGCATGTCACGCCCCTCCCTTGGCGCAATGGGCGGCATGTCACGCCCATGTTTTGTCATGATGGGCGGCATGCCGCCCCTCGACCATCGACTCCCACCTATATATATGAGTTAAGTTCATTTTTTGGTCATTAAACATTTCCCCCAAATCAGAGACGTGATATTTCATAAAGGTTCTCTCTAGTCTTCGTCCATTTCTTGCCGAATTACGCTGTTAAACTCCATCCAAACACAAATTCATCTTGGATAACGAGTTCTAGGCCTACGAGGAACATTCCTGCGAAGTTATTTCTTGAAAATTCACTCAGTGTACCGGAACCCCACCGAATAAAAGTTGTCGGAATCACTTCTAATCAAGTCCTAAGCGGCTAGAAGTGGAAGGTAAGCATTTCTATCTTCTAAACTCTTGGGAATTTTTAAGCTTCCAGTCGAATTAAATGAAGTTTGAATTGTAGTTATTGTCTTTTAAAGATATCATTATTTGCCGATTTCTACTATTGAAATAGCCTTATTCTCTCAGTGTGGAGGCTATAATTGAGTATTATTGCCGGGTTCAGGTTGGAACTACATGGGTAAATGAGAATCAACATTCGAGGTATGTTAAGGATTATCCCTTCGGCAAGTTATTTTCGTCGTATAATGATAGGACATTTGCTCTTGAACGTAGATAACAACCCTATATGTTGTAATTAGCTACTGCTAGTAGATAATGATTATGTATGTTAGGATTAGCTGCTGTCAGTAGATAATGATTCTATATGTAGTGGTTAGCTACTAAAAACGTATTGAGAGTATATTGTAGTATTCGTCGCCAGGAAAAGGGCGTGTTAAGTGTGACTAATACTGGGTGCACCGTAGATAGTTCCCCATTCCACTGGTTACCACCTAGAAGTATTATGATGTTCTACTGTCATGCCAAGGCCTTAGAAGTCTATATTTAGTTATTGGGCCTGAATGGTTAAGTTTGACAGCATAGGGCGCAGCCGGGCGATATAACTTTTGGTTTAACACTGGTATTGTCAGTAAAGCTCGCCTAGAGGCCGATGACGTACCTTGATGCCTATAGGGTCGGAACCTAGATAGGGTGGGATTATTCTCGAGTTCATGGAATGAGGCTTGCCTAACAAACTGGGCGACAACTCACCATATGATGGGCTACGATCAGTGACCATTAGTTCTAGTCGACTTAATGCTTGTTATACAAGTTGCCCAGGAAACCATCCTAGTTGCTACAACTCTGATAGATTAGTGGATACCCTTAGGAGGGAACCTTACTAGTAGTTAGATGTAGGGCCAACACCCTAGCCTACTCTTATAGATGTCAATGTACAGGTTGCCGCGAGTGGATAGGTCAAGATAAACCTGCCTACGAGGCTATGAATCACCCAGAGAATACATATGAGATCTGGACAGACAAAGATAAAGTCTAAAGGGACTAGTACCATAGTATCATAGTGTTACTTTCAGGCTAGGAGTTATGGTAGGCTGCTTGTGGAGAGTTAGGGTTGACTACTTAGGAGCGTGTATGATTAGTAGCAGCCCCACAATTGTTCTAAGCATAGGAACTAAATAGTTGGTCACCTGTGACCTTACAGTTCACTTATGAGTTATTCTTACTCTAGCATGACCTTCAAACTATCGCTTAAGTAACCCAAACCTCGTCCTTTTTCCGTCTAAGTCGAAGGAGGCTGTGATCACTGCCAGGACCCTCTGATCAGATGTAGGTGCACAGATTGTGCCTGTTGGAAGCTATGTAGACCAGTACAGGGGCGAGTAAGATTAGCGGTCGCGTTAAGCCTAAGAGGCCAGATACACCTTTTAAATGACTAGGTTTGTAGATTCTAACATAGTGTCCCTAGTTGGGATAGAGCGTGTTTCGTACAACCTCTGTTATAATTAGCTGCTGCTAGTAGATAAGGATTATGTATGTTGTGATTAGCTGATGTCAGTAGATAATGATTCTATATGTTGTGGTTAGCTGCTAAAAGACGTATCGAGAGTAACTATAGTATCCCTCATCGGGAAAAGGGTGTGTTAAGTGTGATTAACACTGGGTTTGCCGTAAAGAGTTCCCCGTTCCACTGGTTACCACCTAGAAGTATTTTGATGTTCTGCTATCGTTCCAAGGCCTAAGAAGTCTATGTTTAGCTGTTGGGCTTGAATGGTTAAGTTTGACAACACAGGGTGCAGTCGGGCGATATAACGTTCGATTTAATGCCGGTATTGTCAGTAAAGCTCGCAAGAGGCCAATGGAGTACCTTTATGCCTCTAGGGACAGAACCTAGATATGGTGCGATTATCCTTGAGTTGATGGCACTAGGGTTTCCTAACGAACTGGGCAATAGCTCGCCATATGATTAGCCACAATCAGCGACCATTAGTTCCAGTCGATTTAATGCTTGTTATATAAGTTGCCCGGAAATCATCCTTGTTGCTACAAGTCTGTTAGATCAATGGATACCCTAAGGAGGGAACCTTAATAGTAGTTAGATGTGGGGCCAATGCCCCAGCGTACTTTTATATATGTCCATGTACAGGTTGCTGCGAGTGGCTAGGTCCAGATAAACCTGCCTATGATGCTATGAATCGCTCAGAGAAGCCATATGAGATCTGAACAGACTAAGTTAAAGTCTAAAGGGACTAGTACCATAGTATCACAGTGTTACTTCTAGGCTAGGTGTTATGGTAGGCTGCATAAGGAGAGTTAGGGCTGACTGCTTAGGAGCATGTCCAATTACTAGCAGCCCCATAGTTGTTCTAAGTAGAGGAACTAAATAGTTGGTCACCTGTGACCTTAAAATTTGCTTATGAGTTATTCTTACCCCAGCAAGACCTTCACACTATCGCTTGAGACACCCGAACCTGGTCCTTTTTTGTCTAAGTCGACGGAGGTTGTGATCACTGCCAGGACCCTCTGGTTAGATGTAGGCCCACAGATTGTGCCTGTTGGCAGCTATGTAGACCATTCCAGGGGCGAGTAAGAGTAGCGGTCTATTAGGTATAAGGGGACGATATGCCTTTTAAATGACTAGGTTTGTAGATTCTAACATAGTGTCCCTAGTTGGGGTAGAGCATATTTCGTACAGCCTCTCGCCTTAAACAGCTAAGAGACGGCTAGCTGTATAAACTGCTTGAGGAGCTATGATGCTGCTATAAATGCCTACGGGGCTATAGATTTCTTACAGAGCTACGATGCTGCATTACCTACAGAACTACTGAATTTCCTACAGGGCCATATTGAAGTCTATTCACTTATGAGCTTCTTCTATGTCGTAGCGGCATTACAGACCCTTTGTAGAGCCTCATATGCTTGGGGTACTGTTACAGGGGCAAGAAGGCTCGAATTTAGTTACAGGAGCCCAAATGGCTCATATTCAGTTACAGGAGCACAGACGACTCATATTCAGTTATAGGAGCCCAGACTGCTCATATACAGTTATAGGGGCCCAAATGGCTCATATACAGTCACCAAGAGCCTAGAGGGCTCAGATACAGTTACAGTTAATTATAGGTCCTGAGGGGTACCAATAGGAGTATATAGATTGATTGGCGCCTACCGAGGCTTATGGGGGCCCAAGTCGGTTATTACTGTGTTGCTTGTTCCTTCCCGACTTATGGGGGCTAGGTTAGGTCTTGTTTGTATACTTGCCTTCCAGCTATAGCTTATGATTGTATAGTTGTACAGTTTCAGCTCATATATGTGTGGTGATTTACTAGATGCAGGTTATGGATAAGAAAGCTCTGCCCCGTCTTACTACTTACTTGTAGTCTTTATCAGCTTCCAATCAGCTTTTTATTATTGCCTTACATATTTGGTACATATTGTACTGACGCCAAACTATGGGGCGCTGCATACTTGCTTGCAGGTTTAGACAAATAGGGTTCAGGACCTCCGTTAGCAGCTATTCAGAGTCACCAGATCGGCAAGCTCCTTTCATTTAGAGTTTCCAGGTTGTATAGGTTACCTGTCTTATATATGTATAGCTTTTGGGTAGGCCGGTGCCCTGTCCCGATCAATATTTTCATTCTTAGAGGCTTGTAGTCTATAGTCTTCAGTTAGTGGTTCGTGTTAGCCGTGTGGGGCATATATTTGTTATGTTTTGTATGTTGGCCATGTGGAGCCTAGTATAACTTCTAATTAGCAGCCTTGTCGGCTAAAGTATGAATATGACTTCCTGTTTTTCATTCTGTTATAACTAGACAACATGGTGGTCTTGTCGGTCTGCATAAGATCCCTTCTATTGTTATGTTGGTTGGGTTAGCTATTTTCTTTTACAGGTGCTGCGTGGCCTTGTCGGCTCGAGGTTGTATTTACAATTGAGATATAGCCATTTTTTTTTCCTCATTTTAAGTTGCTGGTAGGCACCAAATGTGCATATGCCCAGGCAGGTCAGCGCAGATCCCAGTGTTGCATTAGGTATCAGTCATTCCTCTCAAGGTGGAGCGTGACAAGAGGTTCTCCGGTTACATTCCGCGAACCACCGTCTTTCATCTCCTTCTCCTTTAGTGATTTCCAATACCATTCGACGGGACTTTCAGCGGTTTGCCGACCTCCAACCGCGTTACACTAATTTCTTTCCTCCTTTACCCAGCAAGTTCAGGTGCCAGTTGCTTTAGTTCCTCAAAGCAGTGGTCATCTGCATTTGGCTGGTGTTCTCCGGTGGAGCGCCAGTTTTCACCTGATTTCCTTGTTTTTGCTCCACTTGTTTCTCTTTTTCGTCAGCTCAGATGTCTGCACCTAAATAGGCAAAAAGGGCATAAATTCATCTAAATGACTTAAAAACTAAGCTAAAGCTCATGCATAAGAGCCTAATGAGTTGGTAAATTACCAACTCTTCGAACCCCCAATGTTGAACCATTGCTTGTCCTCAAGTAATTCAATTCTTATCAGTTGAGAAACGTGCCACTCTACATGAGTTTATACATCAATGCCCACTTAATTCATGACAACCCAAAAATGCTCACCAACTCACAGAAAAAGAGAAGCAAATTCCCCCAAAAACAAAAATGGAAACGTTTCAAGAGGCCACCACAATTCAAAAAGATGATTCACAAAAACTTTCATTTTGCAAAACGAGGGCATAACTTATCCACGAAGTACACATAACATCTCAAATCATAATCATTGCACATTCAAAGTTTTCCTTAAAGCTTCCACTTCTCATGCCTTATGGACATATTTACCTTAAGCAATTATGTCCTCAAAAGGAATGATGCCACTCATAGAAGAGAGAATTCCTATTTTTTATCATGAAATCAATGCATACACACAAGGGATTTTACAAAGAGAGGATCACGCTCACTATCCCAAAATAAATCTTCATGCACACAACTCAATCCGTAGGCTTTCCCTTTGTGTAAATCGCCACTAATGTAGAACAACTGCACTCAAAATCACTTAGGACTTGTGGGTCGTAATGGATGCTAGGGCTAAGGTAGGGTAAATGTTTGACTTTAGTGACTAATGCCTCCCTAATTCCTTTTCCTATAGTATCCAAACAATCTTGTTTAGATCACTCCACCTTATTGCTCCTTGTTCATCATCTTCATATTGTGTAACACGAGCCACCCTTATAATCATCTAGTAATTTCACATTTGGTCTTAACTATGCAAGAGATAACACCTATTAACTATTCTTCCTCTTTTGATGATTCGAGGTTTTTCACCCCATTGATTCATTCATCTCATCATAATTTTGGTGCTACCTCAATTTTAGGCTTCTCATTTTTTCCCTACTCTTGCTAACCCCCAAACTTAGGCTTTTGCCTCATTTCACATTCATTCCCTTCTTGCTCCCCATTTCTTAGGCTTCAACCCCATTTTTTGTTGTTTCACCACTAGCAATTAGGGAGGATGGGTGCCAAAGAGAAGGATTAAAAATGGTCATTAGGTTTGTAGTGTGTTTTCAAAGAAAAGGTCCAAGGTTCAAACGTTGTCTATCAATGTTTAATGTTCAAGGTGGTCATATTGGGTAAAGTGACTTAACAAAAGAGAGCCTAAGATCATGTTATAAGTGCAGCTACATCTAGGATTTCGCCTTGAGTCACACTTAGGTCAAGTTCTAGATAAGAAGATATGCATGAGATTCACAAAAATCCTTACCACACAAGGCATCACACCTAAAGAGTCCACAAAAGTCATTATCAACACAAGATCTTGATTCAAGTCATTAGAACATGCAAATTCATAAGCCAAATGAGGATCCTACAATGTATGCTAAAGAGTGCTACATTCTCATTTCAAATGCCCATTCTTCCTTTCTTATTTTCATACCACATTTTAAAATTTCATTTCAATTTTTTTAGTGGTACTTCCTAAAACAACTCCACAAAAGACTCAAGAACGACATGGCATTTTTCATTAATAGAGTCGCCTCACAATCTATCATTGGAAAATACCAACCCAATTCGACAATAAATATAAAAGAAAAAGATAGATTCTCCTTGGGAAAGAACTGTGGTATGAAGAAAACCCTTGGAGTTTGATTACTATTCTACTATTTACACAGGCGATCAAAAGATTTGCGTCATAATGTAATATTCAACAATTCAAAGCAAGGGCCCCTTTCTTTTTTTTACTAATATTCAAAAATCATTCATTTCATTGCATTGTAATACATACACACCCTTCCCCCATTTCAAATCAGACATTGCCCCCAATGGAACAAAAAGAAAAGACAGCAAGTTGAAGGGGACTTCCTGAAAGAATTAGCGATTGGGATGAGGGCCCCAGGAATACATAGCCACATCAAAATGACAAGAATCTATTTCTGCAGCAGTCGACATCAATGGATCAGGTGGTATTTTCAATGATTTCCCAAGTCCGCGGATCACCCATTTATTTGGTAGGGTGAGAAGCTCATGGTATGAAGTGGTGTCTACCCCGCTAGGTTTACAAGATGGATCTACTTCATGCAAAGTGAGTATTAGAGGCGGTGGTGGTCGGCTATGATATATCTCCATATCCAACACCATTTTCGATGCACCATCATACCCCACCCACCAATCATCAAGTCGCTCTTGGGTGCCTAGGGCTTTGAGGTCACCGCTGCTGGCTCAGGAGGGGTTGGGTTGCTAGTAGGTGGAGGTGTAGTGAGTGTAGCCACATCCTTCCTCAAAGTAATCACTTCATTTTCTAAGACCTCAACTATAGTGCAGAGGCCTCTCAACTTATCTCTAGCAGGTTGCATGGCTTTCTTAATGGCTTGCTGGATCATGGAAGGGATGGCCTTAGCTAGCTTCACAATCTGACTTTGATGCAGTTGGGTCATTTGTGCTATTTTGAGCAAGTCATGAGGTGTGGTGGCGTGAGCCTCAACTGCTTGGAACTGGTCTTCAGGTATGCTGGAGGGCATAGATGGTGGTGGTTGAGTCCTGTTCTCTGTACCCTTATCTCACTTCATGGATGGGGCATCCCTATCAGTCTTGGTGGCCAATGTAATCACACCGTCAGCCCACACAGTTTTATCCAATGGCTACAACAAAGGGCATGAAGCCCGCACACACAACATACTCATAAGGATAGGATATAACAATGATGTGGCCTACTGCTTGGCCTTTCTTTTGAATTGATCTGCGATGATCCCACCCATATTGAAGTGTACATGATCCATGATGCAGGAGATAAGAATTGCAACTTCAATTGGGACTTCCATTGTATTCTGAGAAGGAATTAACCGAGTACAAACCAAATCTAGCCACACACGGGCTTCAATTCAGGTCACGACAATGAATCAGACCGTTGGAGATAGCCACTGTGGTTGACCTATCGCAATTATGTGCCACGCCCCGAGCCTACACCTTGGACGTAACACGGTACTTGAAGCCACAAAATCACACACTAACATTTTGAGTAAACATGCACAACGGAACTTTTAAATAACATCTTTAGCAGTTTAGGAAAATGTAAAGACTGAAAAGTAGAGAAGAAATAATATATATGAAATACAATTCTGAAAGAAAAGTTTGGTCTGAAAGCCAACTACTGAGGAGTTGCTGGGACAGGTCCCCAGCTAACTCTAAGTCTATACAAAATTATATCCAACTGAAATAAATAAACAAGGACCTCGAATGATGAGGATTCACACTCTGATCTGCTGAAATGGAATGCTCTGAAACTGAAGTAACTATTTGTGCTGAACCTGAGAACCTGCAGCTGTATCATGAAATGATACAGCATGAAAAGCATGCGTCAGTACTTTGAATGTACTGAGTAAGTGGGAGAAACATATTGAATATAAAATATTGAATATAAAGTCTCGAGCTAAAATGACATGCCATGACCAATCAGGTAAGCTAAACCGAACTAACGATATAATCCAAATGGTCAAGACGACCCCGTTCGATGGTCAAGGTCATGCCCCGAGTCTGAAACACTAAATCGAGATACCGTACTCAAACTAAGCGCTTATTCCGATAATGGACTGACTCGACTAGTGGGAGAGTATAATGATATTTAACCATGTGAGCTAGACGTGGAGTCCCCTGTATACACCCACCTGGGTAGGGATCCAATATACCTTGCCGTGGGTATAAAGGAAAAGGAAATGGTTGACTACAAATATTCGGGGCCAATTGTAAATGTAATACTGTATCTACGCCAAGGGACGAAGTTTTTGGGAACTGGTGAATTGAATCTCAATTCGCTCGGTGCTAAGTTCTACTCCCACTTGACAACCTAAACTAACTACTAAGTCGATAGTCAAACTGGGCCCAAGACGGCCGTGACGAATAACCGCATGTACTCGGGCCTTATCGGCCCGTATTCTAAACAGTACTAAGACCAGTCGAGCCGTTATCTAAAAGCATTGTAATCAAGTATGTAACAAATAATACCGAATCAGTCCTGGGCTAGTCATAGCTTGGCACCGAATATCATGACGCTAACGGACTAAAATAACCGATATATTAACTGAAGTTTGAGCCGGGAGGCACCACTGCACCTCAAAATAAATGGAGTCAAACCGATCGCTGACATTTTGACAATAATGTAGGTTGCTAAAGTCTCGATCAAGCTAGATCGACGTACTAAAGTCATTCCGATTCATGGGATATTTACCCAACACATACGCATAGCAAGAAATTCTAGAATTCAACCCAAAGCATTCTTCATTCACTAGAGGGAATTTAACAAGTAAAAACCATTACTCAAAAACTAGGGCTCAAATTCAATTTTTGTAATAATACTGCCAATTTGATGAGGAACTGCTGAAGATTATATTAACAATAAGTATAAAAATTGTTCTGAGGAAAATCAACGAAAATAAACATGAATGCTTCTCATACTCGAAAGCTCGTGGATTAAAATTTATAGAAAGAAGTTGAGGAGGGCTTTGGGGATGCAAGGGAAGGACAATTTTGCTAAAAACCCCACATACCGGTGACGAATTCCCGGAAAAAGAGGACTGGACTCGCTGCGATGAATGAATAACCCTAAGTCTTGCTAGAGAGTTTCTTGGGAGAACCGACATGAAATTTTAGTGTAGACCTGAGAATGAAGGGAGAAAACCGCTTCAAACCTCAATAGTTCTCAATTTAGGTTCAAAATGACGTAGTTTAGAGACTAAGTAAAATAGGAGATTACTAAAATAACTCCTAGTAAAATTCTCGAAAATCAGCTCGACAGTGGTCCTAACGTGGTCACCTAATGAGTCATTATTAGGGACCACACTCGGTTGGGACCTCTCGTTAGGTCTACGTCTGGATTCACCAGTCACCACGAGGGACTCAACGAGTCGCTAGACTGACTACCCCACTCATGGTTACCATTCGTGGACCACACTACCTCACTTATAGGGATTTAATGCCAAGTCTTATAACGGGTAACCTAACGAGTCGCTTTGCACCGATAACGAAGACGTTGCACCCACTCGCCAAGTACACTCGGACGACTATATATAATAGAGCCTACCCACGAGTGACCTAACGGGTCGTGGTTAGTGACCACGACTCAGAGGTTCGCCGTTGGGTACACCGCTCCTTCCTTTGAAATCTCCATCCTAATACTCTCAAGACTCACTATAACGAGTCGTGAGGTCACCTAATGAGTCATTAGGTGGGTCGCTCTGCAACATTTATGAAGCACAATTGCCAATTAAGTCCCGAACATTGATTTTGAGCTCGGGGCATTACAATATCTCCCCCTTGGAAACATTCGACCCTCGAATGTTAGAAAACTCATAGCAACCAAAAAAATAACAATCAAAGCATTCAAATACCGTCATTCAACTTCAAAACGACCAAAAGTAACTACCTTCCATTTTAGAGAATATAACTGGAACTGGAATTTTTCTTTTCATAAACACAACCAAAGTCGAAAGGAAATTTAGTTACATAAATCAATTCAACAACTAGTTAAAGTCTTAAAACAAAATTCACAGATCAAACTCGCAACATAGCTCTGTGAGAGAACAAGTGTGGGTATTTGGCCCTCATGTCTTCTTAGGCCTCCCATGTAGCTCCTTCAACTTACTGATTCCTCCATAAAACCTAACTGCTATTTCCTTATTCTCAATCTACGAACTCGATGTGTGCCTAGGATTTGGAGTGGTACCTCCTCATAGGTGAGGCTATCTCTGACTCGCCACATTATCCAATGGCACCACTGCAGGTTGGATCTCCAATACACTTTTTCAAAAGTGATACATGGAAAACTAGATGTACAATCAAGTAGTTCTCGAAGGTAACTCTAGCTCATAGGCTACCTTGCCTATATGCCTCAAAATTCTATAAGGTCCTGCATATACCTTGGACCGAGCTTCCCCTTCTTTCCAAACCTCATCACCCTTTCATGGGTGAAATTTTCAGGTACACCCAATCATCAAATGCAAACTCCAACTCTCTTTCTCCGAACATCGCGCATAAGATTTCGGCGCCCGAGTCAAGCTTTAACCTTTCTCAAAATGAGCCGAACCCGCCTCGCATTGCCTCATGAATCGAGTCCGGCCCTATAAAAGTAGAGATTCACCGACTTAAAACCATCCTATACGAGATCTACACCTCCTACCATACAATGCCTAAAATGGGGCCATCCGAATGTTGGAATGGTAGCCGTTGTTGTAAGCAAATTTAATAAGAGGTAGATGGTCATCCCAATTATCCTTAAAATAGATTGTGCACACTCTAAACATATCCTCTAGAGTTTGAATAGTCTCTCAACTTGACCATCTATCTCGCGGGATGAAAAGTTGTACCGAGCTTGACCTCGAAGTCCAAGTCCTTTCCCGAAAGACTTAAATGGGAGGTGAACCGGGTACCCCCGTCTCGGGGGCAATAGCCAATTGCGCCCCATGAAGTCTAACCAGTTTCCGAATATAAAGTTTAGCATAACTCACCTGAATCTGTGGTTTTGACTCTGAGAAAATGTGTTGACTTATTGGCTCGGTCTACTATTACCCGATTGAGTTATGCCGTCGATGAAATCCGAGGTAGGCCTGTAATGAAGTCCATATTTACTTCTTCCCCACTTCCAAGTGGGTATGCAGATATCCCGGGTCATACCTCCGTCTCGGTGTTCTACCTTGACCTGCTGGGATTAGCTCGGCACTTAGCCACGAATTCGGCAATGTCTCTTTTCATGCCGTTCCACCAGTAAATGTCCCTCAAATCACGATACATTTTAGTAGCACCATGGTGAATGGAATACCTTGAGATATGTGCCTCAGCCAAAATCTATTGTCTTAACTCACCAACATTTGGAAAACACAATTCGCCCTAGTAACGAAGCACCCCATCTCTCCCTTTTGATAAAGCCTCAACCTCCTTTCCGAGAATCGCGTCTCTGAGTTTAAGTAGAACCGGGTCTTCATCTTGTCCGGACTTAACTTCAACCACCAAAGATGAACCCGACCCATTTTTGCACAACTACCCACCTTCTACCACCTATCGGGCTTGCACCTCTAACCTGGCTAACTGCGGAACATCTCTCACTAATCTCTTCTTTTTACCTTCTTCCACCTGAGTTACGCTACCCATAGACATTCTTCTTAGAGCATCAGCCACACGTTGGCCTTACCCGGTGATACAAAACACTTCATGTCATAACTTTTACTAGTTCCAACCAACGTCTCTAGCGTAGGTTTAGACTTTGCTCAAGCAAATGTACCGAAGGCTCTTGTGATCTCGTGAACACATCCACCGAGCCCCGTACAAGTAGTGTCTCCATATTTTTAACGCGAATACACCGGGCCGCCAACTCTAAGTCATGAGTTGGATAATTCTTCTCATGGACTTTGAGCCGCCTGAGGAATAGGAAGGTCACTTTGCCCCATTGCATCAAAATGCAACCAAGTCCAACTCTATAGGCATCACAATACACAACTAACCCATGTGATCCTTCCGGTAAGATTAACACTGGAGCGGTAGTGAGTCGAGTCTTCAACTCCCTGAAAATCTTTCGCACTCATCCGACCACCGAAATTTCACCTTCTTCTAGGTTAACTTGGTCGAGAAGATGCTAAGGGAGGAGAAACCTTCCACAAACCGTTGGTAATAGCCTCGCTAAGCCCAGAAACTCCTAATTTCGCAGGAGAGGTAGGTCTCGGGGCCAATCCTTCATCGCTGCTATCTTATGAGGATCTACTTGTACCTCTTCACCAAAACCACATGACCCAGAATGTCGCAAGTAGAATTTCAACTAGAATTCACACTTACCGAACTTGGCGAAACCGGTGATCTCTGTGGTCTCGTAATGCTACTTAGGTGATTGGCATGCTCTTCACTGGGCGCATACTTGAATTTCGCCGATGAATACACAACGAACATATCCAAGCACGCCCAATATCCTCGTTTCATCAAGTCCATGAAGGCTGCTAGGGCATTTGTTAACCCAAAGGACATCACCACAAACTCATAGTGACCATACCGAAGTTATGAATGTTGCTTTCATGATACACTCGCGACCCTAACCGATGGTACCGTCCCGAGATTGCTCTGGGAGAAACAACCGGCTCCCCTCAAGGTCGAATGTGTCACCCTAGGTAGGGGGACATTTTCTTGAATGTGACTTTGTCTACTGATGCAATCTATGCATATTCCGAGGGTACCGTCTTTCTTATGCACGAATAGCACCGGAGCAACCTGTGGAGAGATGTTTGGTCTGATGAAACCCTAGTCAAGAAGGTCTCAACTGCTCCCTCCAGCTCCTGGGCGCCGCTGGGAGCCATTATATAAGGAGGGATGGAGATGGGCCGAGTGTCCTGGAAGGAGATCTATTTTGAAGTCTATTTCCCGTTCGTGGGGAATTCCAGAAGATCTTCGTGAAATACATCTCGGGAACTCGCTCAAAACCGGAATCGACTGGAATGGTTGGGGTCTCAAAGTTAGAATGCTTGACCTGAACCAAATGATATTAACATCCCTTAGAAATGAGTTTCTAGCCTTAAGGAAGGAAATAAACCTACCTAGGGCTCTAACCGCGTTCATCATTCTAATATGGGCTCATCTGGAAACCGAAAACTTGACAACTCTAGTACTGTAGTCAACTGAGGCGTAGGAGGAGTGTGACCAATCCATGCCTAGAATAAGGTCGAAGTCGCACTCATTTATAGCTCTAAAAGATTAGATGAATGATTTTATTCAAGACTCGAGACTGGCAGTTTCTATCCACCCGCCGTCTTAACCGACTCGCCAACTGGGGGTGGAAACCGAGAAGGGTTCTAATAGAACCTCGGACCGATGCCGACCGAACCGCTACATAAGGAGTTACAAACAAAAGAGTAGCTCCCGGATCTAGGAGGGCATAATGCCTAGGTGAAAGAGACATAACATATGAGCAACTACGTCGTCAGCTTTCCTAGTCCTGACGAGAAGAGTGAGCATAAAAACGATTTTGGCGTTGACCACCATCTGTACCTGATGGGTTGGCCTGCTAAGCTGGTCACTCGTCGGAGTTGATGAGGTTGTGGATTGTGATCTCCTCGTCCTAACATGGGCACTCCCAAGCCCGTGTCTGCCATTCACACCTAAAGTAGCCTCTCGCCCCCGGGCGTACCTCCCGGTGATTCCTACCACACTGGGACAAGCCGATACTTGTTTCCCGTATTGTGGGCTCCGAGGATCGAGTGCCGGGGAAGACCCACCCTTCCGATCTTGGCGATCGAAAGATTGGGGCGCTGGCTGAGCTAGGTGTCGGGGCTCTACCGTTGTTGCCGCCAGGCGCGGCTACTACCACCATCTCCTCGTGGCCAAAATCAGATGACTAGTTCTTCCCATTTGTTCTTACATTCCATATCTTTCAGCTTTCCGCCTCACCCGTCGGGCAGACACAATTAAACTAGAAAGGTCCATGTCTCGATTAGCATTGCCATCTTGCACTCTTGAGAGATCTCGCATTAGATACACCATTTATGAATCCTCAAAGCATGCGAGCCCTTTGGCTCAACCACCATCTCTCGGAGCATACTTTATAGTTCAGTAAACTTCGTGAGCATACTCCTCCACTATCTAGTTGCCCTGCCGTAGATTCATAAAATCCCTACCACCTTAGCCTCCTTCAATCCCCTGGGAAAGAACCTATCCGTAAAAGCTGTATGAAACTCCTCCCACTAACCGTCCTCGCTTCGTCGACCGCCTCTTCCATCGCCGGTACCAAACCTCGGCTACCCTTTAGTCAGAAAGTCGCCGCACTTTGAGGAGCCGACATTCATGACCGGTGATCTTTCTAATCTCATCTTGGCTAAAGCCTTGTGGGTCCTCTTCACCTTTGTTTTGTGAAAGTCTCTGGAAGGTTCATCCCGGTGAAATCCCAAACCCGGCAAAGCAATGCAGACCACTTGTGGCTACCGGAACCACCCAATGGGTTCACTTGATCGGGTGATCAAGCGAGGCTTAGAAATTGAATGGCCTCCCTGAAGTCGGTGGTGGATAAGGATTCATCTTGAGGTGCCGCTGAGCCGAGGGGCGCTTCGTTGACATTAATGTACTCTTCCATTAACCACCGCATTTGGGAGGCATGATTAACTGAAATGAAACAGCACGAATCGAAGCACATTTCTCGGGAATTTTGACTTTAACGCACGATAAAAGAATATGAACAAAAGGGAATTTTCTGACACATTCGTGTGAGCCTCCTCTTCATAAGTGTGGCGCGCTTCACACCCATGAAAAGGACTCTACTCGATGCGGCTTTCATACTTGCCGAGGATACTCTAAACCTAGTGCTCGTATACTCGTTGGTCACCTGCCACAGCCTACACCTAGACGTAACATGGTACTTGAAGCCACAAGTGACCCCAAGTCAACCCCTGGTCTATCATACACTAACATTCTGAGTAAACATGTACAACGGAACTTTTAAATAACAACTTTATCAGTTTAGATAAATGTAAAAGACTAAAAGTAAAAGAAGAAAGAATATATATCTCAAATACAATTTCGAAAGACAAGTTCGGCCCGAAAGCCAACTGAGGAGTTACCGGGACAGTCCCCAACTAACTCTCTAAGTCTATACAAAACCATATCCAACTGAAATAAATAAACAAGGCCCTTGAATGATGATGAGGCCACATTGCTCACTACCGAAATGGAATGCTCTCAAAACCGAAGTAACTATCTCGTAATGAACTCAGAACTGCAGCTGTATCAAGAAACGATACAACATGAAAAGAATGTGTCGTGATTCTTTGAATGAACTCAGTAAGTGGGAGAAACATACTGAATATAAAGTATGAGATAAAATGACATGCCATGACCAATAGGTAAGCTAAACTGAACTAATGATATAATCTGAAATGGTCAAGATGACCCCAGATGATGGTCAAGGACATGCCCCGAAATCGAAATACCGAATTCGAGATACTGCATCGAATTGGAGCTGCTATTTGGATAATGGACTGATGACTAGGTGAGTCTATAACCGACATTTAACCACATGAGCTAGACGTGGAGTTCGATGTATACACCCCAACTCCGTAGACCAATATACCTTGCTAGGGTATAAAGGCATGAACTGTGATCACAAAATATCCGGGGCCAATCGTGCTGGGTAATACTGTAAACTACGCTCGGCAACGAGTTTTGGAAATCCCCAGTACCGGAATCCCAGTCCGCTTGGTGCTAAGTTCTACCCCATTGGACAACCTAAACCGAACTACTAAGCCGATAGCTCAAACTGGGGCCCAAGACGCATCGTGATGAATAAGTGCATGTACCTTGAGAGCCCACGACCAACAGAAACTGGGTTCTAAGACCGGCCGAGCCGCTATCTAGAAGCCGTCGTAATCGTCTACAGAACAAATAATAACTAAACTGGGGTCCTGGGGCTAGTCAGAGCTATAACTGAATATCATGACCGCCTAACGGACCAAATAACTGAAATCTTAATCTGAGTCTAAAAGTTGGGAGGCACCACTGACACCTCAAAATAACTGGAGTCAAACTAATCAGTTGACATTTTTTGGACAACACTGAGGTTGCTAAAGTCTGACTGAAGCTAGACTGATATGATTCTGACCGAGACTAGACTGATAGAGTTCTATGTTCTAATTGACTAAAATACTAAGCAGCTAATAGAGAATTTCATTCAATGTACTAAAGTCATTTTGATTCATGGGATATTTACCCAACACATACGCATAGCAAGAAAATTCTAGGAATTCATCCCAAAGCATTCTTCATTCACTAGAGGAAATTTAACAAGTAAAAACAATTATTCAAAAACTAGGGCTCAAATTCACTTTTGTAATAATACTGACAATTTGAAAAGGAACTGATAAAGATTATATTAACAGTAAGTATAAACATCATTCTGAGGAAAATCAACGAAAATAAACATGAATGCTTCTCATACTCGAAAGCTCAGGGCTTAAAATTTATAGAAGAAGTTGAGGAGGGCTTTGGGGATGCAAGGGAAGGACAATTCCCTTGCTAAAACCCCACATACCTGGTGACGAATTCCCTAAAGAAGAGGACTTGGACTGTTGCGATGAATGAATAACCCTAAGTCTTGCTAGAGAGTTTCTTCGGAGATCCATCGATGAAATTCTGAGTGTAGACGTGAAATGAGGGGAGAAAACCACTCAAACCCTCTAATAGTTCTGAATTTAGGTTCAAAATGACGTAGTTTAGGGACTAAGTAGATAGGAGATTACTAAAATAACCCTGGTAAAATTCTGAAAACTGGTCGACGGGGTTCCAACGGGTCACTCAATGAGTCATTGGTTGGGACCACGACTTGTTGGGACCTCTCACTAGGTGTACTGCCCGGATTCACTGAAGTCACCACGAGGGACTCAACGAGCCGTGGTCACTGACCATGACTCGTGGTCACCATTCGTGGACCACACTGCTTTATTTAGGGATTTAATGCCAAGTCTTGCAATGGGTGACTTAGCGAGTCGTATGCACTGATAACGACATGTTGCACCCACTCGTCAAGTACACTGGACGACTATATATAATACCAACTAGAGCCTGCCCATGAGTGACATAACGGGTAGTGGTCAATAACCACATCTTATGAGGTCTCTTGTTGGGTACACTGCCTCCTTACTTTGAAATCTCCAGCCTCCTCCTCACGGCTCACCTAACGAATCATGGGGTCACCTAACGAGTCGTTAGGTGGGTCGTTATGCAACATTTCTACAGTTTCCCAAATTTTCTGAATTAAGTCCCGAACATTAATTTTGAGCTTCTGGAGCATTACATTATGTCGGCTACCCATTAAAACTGGTTCTCTTTATCATCCACCTTCCTGCGGAATGTGAATTTGGTTGGATTGGCTCAGCCTAATAGAGGGAATTGATTGCTTCTAGAGTTATGGGCACCTCTTGGCCACGCAACCATATAGACGGTAGGCATGACAATGTATCTGTGCTGGCCCTTGTGTTTTAGGAGGCTTTTCCGCGCCTTGTATGATGCATAGAACTCTCACACCAACTCGGGAAAGTAGGGGTCGACAGGTATGGTGAATGGACCCCAATTGCGCATGTCAATCTGATAGTAAATATCGGGGAAAGTATTTTTGAAAGACACTACCTCAAATTGAGCTTCTGCATGGATAGATTGCTTCTCCTTGAAAGAGATTTAATACTCTTCCATTCTAGCCAGCCCAAAGCAATTAAGTGTCATATGTTGGGCCTCATCAGAAGATAGGTTTGATGCGTTGTTGTTGCTCATTGATGCTTTTCCTTTGCGAGGCAGTCTGGATATGGACATGATACTGCAGACTAAGGTTAGAATTATGCACACATTAGAAAGAATACTCAGATGGGCCGCCGACATTAATCAGTTGGCTGGGTAAAGATCATAGCCACCGACGGATCGCAGGTCTTGAATCGTGAAGCATCGTTGAACTGCGGGTTCATGACAGAAGTCAAAATTGTGCAACCGAACCCGCGATTTAACCGGTGATTCACTGAACACGACCGGCGGTTCTCCTATGGGTGACCTCTTATGCAGTTAAACCCACATGTTTCCCCATACTTTGATACACATAGATTCCTTCCAATTTATCAATAACAAATCTCCCTTAAGAAAGGTGTCATTCTATCTATCATCGGGCAACTTGTGAAGGTGACACACTCGGAGTTACTCAGACTTCACCCCATACATCACAAAATAAAACATGGCAATCACATAAAAAACAAATACAGCCAGACATCACGGAATAAAACATGAGATAATCAAAATAAAAACCAAAACATCGTCAATAGTTGCTCAAAACATGCATAATGGAGGGTGTTCATTCATAATTAGAGCATGAGCTAAAGAAACCATACCAAATTGAGAGGTGGTAACAAATGGTGTGAGCTTTTCACTTATGCCTACTGATGGTGTTTTTGAATATGAGAGAGTGGAGATGATGTGAGAATGGAAATGAGAAGTGGTATTTATGTGGGAAGAGAGGGGGAGTTGATTGGGTAGGAGGGAGGTGGTTATTAATGGAGATTAGGTGGAAGAATGGTTTGTTGGGAAGATGAAAGATGGTGGGAAAAAGGGTAATTGAGGATTATTAGTTCTAAGACTGGTCAAACTTCTGATAAGAATATAAATCCAGGTCGGGGCGTACCAGTGGTCACTGATATGGCCACCGATAAAATGACATGCGCGAGTTTCCTAATTCAGGACTGGCGAATGACCGGCAACTCACGGTGTGGCACATCCATTTAGCCGGGTGAGATGCCAATGTTAAGGTTACTCTCAGGTACACTGGTTGAGTCCAGGCACTTGTCGATGATTCATGCCTTATAGTGGTGCTTCGTTGGATAAGTCGTCGACTGACTTTGAACCTCCAAGTGCACTGGATAGATTCGGCAATGCATTGGCGGTTCGCGAAGTGAAGTCAGCATCTCGCCGACAAGTCACCGATTTCCTCCCAGTTTATCCCACATTCTGCTGCATTGCCCACGTGAGGGCGGCACCTGGCACTTTAGCATCAGCGTTCCGCCGATATAGTGCTGGTCATGTCCTGTCCTTGTCTTCCTTGAAGTGCACCTCCCTACAAAAATAAAAAATAAGAATGCATTAAAAATGCTCAATAAGAGTAGAGAATAAAAAATGCTTGGGTTGCATCCCAAGAAATTCCTTAGTTAACGTTGGGGCACGACGAAGGTCTCTTATCACTTATGGTTTATCTAGGTATAAGACCTCTATTCAGCCAACCTCCTCCAACACCCCCAGATATCTTTTTACTCGTTGACCATTCACCTTTAATTTACCACCATTTTCTCCTTGAAGCTCTATGGCACCATTTCCGTAAACTTGAGATACCTTGAATGGCCCTGACCATTCTGATTTTTAGCTTCCCTAGGAATAATCTCAGCCATGAATTGAACAACAACACCTAGTCCCCTGGAGAAAAGCTACGCTACAAAACTTTTTGGTCATGATAATGTTTTATTCTGGCTTTGTAAATAACTGCATTCATATGCCCTCATTCTGAATTCATCCAACTCATGCAGATTTTGTACTCGCCCTTGGACAGGTCTTCCCCATTCAAGGTTCAAGATTTTCAATGCCCACAAGGATTTGTGTTCTAATTCAACAGGGAGGTGGCATAATTTGCAACAAGCTAAGATAGGGACATCCCAATCGGTGTCTTGATTGCAGTCTGATATGCCCGCAAGGCATCATCTAACTTTCGAGCCCAATCTGTTCTATTTACGTTGACTATTTTAGTTAAGCTAGATTTGATTTCCCAATTTGAAACTTCTACTTGGCCACTTGTCTGTGGGTGATAAGGGGTCGCCACTTTGTGCTTCACACTGCATTTGGCTAACAAGATGCTGAATAGTCGATTGCAAAATTGTGATTCCCCATCACTAATGATAGCTCTGGGAGTGCCAAATCGGGAGAAAATGTGTTTATTCAAGAAGGCTGTTACGCTTCTCCATTCGTTGTTGGGTAATGCTATAGCTTCTACCTACTTAGAGACATAATCAACCGCCACCAAGATATACGTATTTCTATAAGAGCTCACAAAAGGGCCTATGAAATCAATCCCCCATACATCGAACAACTCAACCTTCAAGATTGATGTTAACGGAAGTTCATGCCTCCTTGAAATACTCCCTGTTCGTTGACACCGATCCCATTGCTTCACAAAATCATGGGCATCCTGATGTAGGGTAGGCCAATAAAATCCACACTGTAGCACCTTTGCTACTGTCCGCACACTCCTATAATAGCCCCCAATAGGTGAAGAATGACAAGACTCTAAGATTAGGACCATCTCCACTTCTGGGACACATCGTCTTATTAAACCATCCGAGCAACTACGGAAAAGGTAAGGCTCGTCCCAATAAAATTTTCGAACATCATGCATGAATTTCTTCTTTTGATAAAAGGTTAAACCCTCGGGTATGATGTTGCTTTCCAACTAATTAGAAAAATCAAAAAACCACGGTGTTAAGTCGTAGGTTTATGTTCATCCAGGAAAGCATCATTGATCTCCTCATGTACTCTTGGCTGGCCACTTGTTTCTAGGTGTGATAGATGGTTAGCCACTTGATTCTCACACCCCTTACGATCCTTCACCTAAAAGTCAAATTCCTGCAACAACAGAACCCACCTAATAAGCCTAGGTTTAGCATTTTTCTTAGCCATCAAATATCTAAGCGCCGCATGATCTGTGTGCACCACCACTTTGGTCCCCCACAAGTATGCCCAGAACTTTTCAAACACAAACACAACAACAAGTAACTCCTGTTCAATCACTGTATAGTTCGTTTGTGTACCATTTAGAGCTTTTCTAGCATAGTAAATGGGATGAAATATCTTATGTTTCCGCTGACCAAGGACTGTTCCTAATGCTAACCCACTGGCATCATATATGAGCTCAAAGGGTTTTGACCAATCAGGTGATATAATAATTGGGGAGTAAATAAACCTTTCTTTCAGCTCCTCAAAGGCCTTCATACACCCCTCATCGAAATTGAACCTTGCTTCTTTCTCCAACATCCGAAATAAAAGATGAGCAATTTTAGAGAAATCTTTAATAAAATAGCGGTAAAATCCCGCATGTCCGAGGAAACTCCTAACATCCTTCACTGTGCATGGTGGAGGTAACTGAGAAATGGCATTGATCTTGGCTTGATCCATCTCAATCCCTTTCTCAAAAATTTTGTGTCAAAAAACAATCCGTTCTTTCACCATAAACTGACATTTTCCCAATTAAGGACCAAGTTTGTCTCCTTACATCTCTTCAATACCTCTTCTAGGTGTACTAAAAAAATCCTCAAATGAATCCCCCATAACTAAGAAGTCATCCATAGTGTCCTCCACCATATCTGAAAAGATGGACATCATATATAGTTGGAAAGTGGTGGGGGCATTGCAAAGGCCAAAAGGCATCCTCTTGAATGCAGAAGTTCCATAGGGACATATAAAAGTGGTTTTAAGATTTGATTGTACCCCGAGTATCCATCCAAGAAACAACAATATTCTTTCCCAGCTAACCAGTCTAACATTTGGTCAATGAAGGGCAATGAGAAGTGATCTTTCTTTGTATAGGAGTTTAACTTACGGTAATCTATGCAAACTCTCCATCCGGTAACTGCGCGAGTTGAAACTAATTCATTCTTTACATTCAGGACAACTGTAATTCCTCTTTTGTTTGGCACACACTGTATAGGGCTTATCCAACTGCTATCAGCAATAGGATATACCATTCCTGCATCTAGCCATTTAATAATTTCCTTTCTAACCACCTCTTGCATAGGTGGATTCAGACGCCTTTGATGCTCAATTGATAGGCTACAATTTTCTTAAAGATTAATCCTGTGAGTGAAAATCGCTAGAGGAATATTGATGATATCAGCTATTGACCACCTTATAGCTCGAATATTCCTTTTCAATACCACGATGAGTTTTTCTACTTGAAGGAGGGTGAGCTTCGCTGAAATAATGACCGGGAGTGTCTTATTTTCCCCCCAGATATGCATATCGCAAATGAGTAAGTAATGATTTGAGCTCCAGCTTTGAAGGTGCAATAATGGACAACTGTGATGGTGGGATTGTCTAATTTTTTAAGTCGAGGTTGAGCTTCCTCGGTCGAAAGGTATAAGTTCCTATCCATTTTCCCACTTGACAAACCTCCTCTAGTTCTTCACCTCTCAAGAAAAGGGTAGCAAACTTTTCTTCCACGATCTCTTCTTCCATTTCCCATCCAAGTATACCTTCATCCATGATGGTTTGAGGTGGTGAATCATTTGTTTCCTTTGTTAATTGTTGAGCTGCCACCTGAGATGCTAACACACTCATCCAATCCTGTAACTGTTTTATTGCTACGTCCAATTTTTCACATTTGTAGTGAGGTCCAACAATTCACTCTGCAATTCCTGAACTCCTGAATCAGTTGAAATAACTTTTTTCAAGTACCACCTCAAGAGTGTTTTCTATGCAAGATAAGAGTGAATCATCGCTTCCTTGGCTACTCGTCTCAGCTAAATAGACATCGTTCAGACCTTTATTTTCATGAAAAGAATACTCATAGCCTTGGTTGGCTTGATGGTACCCTATATGAAAACCCTTCATATAATTAGTTAATAACTCTATATGTTTCATCATGACCAGCAACGTTGTATCTTTCCTCCCATCTCTACACCACATATTATTTATAAGTCCGAGAGTCTCCACATAAGGTTCCCCCTCGGGGTCTCGCAACAACCTTTCAAAGAGGCTCATAAGCAAATCAGTGATCACTTAATAATGGAAAGATGAATTACCAACTTTGGCAATAAAAGCCAACTAACAGTGGTGCAAGACCAATTCAAATTAATAATCAACACAAGAATATCAAACGCTAGTCCCCGACAATGGTGCTATTTTTTATAACATTCAAACTACACTATTCTTTATGAAGGAGCGTAATGGTCATTTTATCAAAACAAATATCCCGACGGATGTCGAGGTCGAATTCCATAGAGACTAACAAGTGATATATGCAAGTGTGGTTTGGAAAATTTAAATTAGTTCACACCACTCAAGAGAAACAAAGCAGTAAATGTTGTGGGGGAAATTTGATGTTAACAATATGGTATAGATTCTAACTCAGCTAATTAGAATAGAAAAATAAAAAAAGTTATAGATAATAATGAGAGGGAGTAGAGGTGTGGTGTAGATAATGTGTTAATTAAGCAAGGCTATGCTAGATCATCTCATCATTGCAAATTGTGTAAATAACTTTGGACAGGTGGGCATTCTATGCTTTTCAACCTCATGAATGCCTCTTTTTAGATTTCTTTCGAACCAATAGACATAATTTAAAGCCCAATCAAGTTTGGATTAATAGCTGCACTATCTCTAGCTATTAGCTAATAATTAGAAGTGTGAATAAGGGTTTTGTCTATGTGTATCCCAATTGTTATACCCCGTAAAATGTTATCGATTAGTGAACGTACGCGTTGATTTGTGACGAGTAAGGAGAGCTTGACGCATGCGGAAAGTGCCTCGGAAGCAGGGTTGGGAGAGGTTAGTCCACGAGGGGCCACAGCGACGCGCCAGTTGGCCTGTGCGCTGAGCAGCACGGCGCGACACAAGGTTGGCGCTTTGGCCAGCGCGAAACACCCCTATGCCACCGGCCATGCATGTATATATAGGCTCCCTTGCTTATTTCAATTTCTTTCCAAAAAGAACCCACAACAAAAATCATAGAGGGCATGCACTATTCACCAAATTTTCATCCGATTACGCTACCAAATGACGTCCAAACGCAAATTAACTTCGGGTAACGAGTTTCAGGCCTATGGAAAGCATTTCTACGGAGTTATTTCTCAGAAATTCACTCAGCATACCGGAACTCCATCGAGTAAAAGTTGTCGAAATTACTCCGAATTGAATCCTAACGGCCACAGGCATTCGGTAAGCGTTTCTCCCTTGTGAACTATCGGGAAATTGTAGGTTTTTGGCGGAATTATTTTATGTTGAATTATAGTTGATATTATTATCGAAAGTTATCGTTATTTGCCGAATTTAGTATTGAAATTAGTCTTATTCTCTCAGCATAAAAGTTATAATTGGGAAGAACCGTCGGTTGCAAGTTGAAACTCGTCAGTTAATCGAATATCAGCATTCGAGGTATGTTAAGGAGAATTGTTTTGGAAAGTTATTCCCATCATATAGTAACGACCTAAATCCTTGTAAAAAAGCCAAAAATATGAATATTGTGGTTAGCTGCTACAATTAGTTTGAGATTAGCGTTTTCTATTTAGATTGGGACTGACCCTGCCCTAAGCCTTCCGTTGTCCAACCTCAGGGTTACTAGCTGTGTCGTTGCCTAAGGGGCTATATGGATCGCTCCAAGGAGCTATATGTTGTCCAAAGGGACTATGCTGAGGCCTAAGGGCGATATTATAGTCCATTTCATGGCTGGGCTATTATTTTTATACCGTATCGACATCATTGACCCTCATCGAGCCTGGTGCCCAGGGTGCAGTTAAAGGAGTCCACCGGACTCAAACACAGCTACAGGAGCTGAGGGGGCTCAATTTCAGACCCAGGGGACCGACAGGTTAGCTATAGTTACCTGTTGACTCATTTTGACCTAGTTAGGGGTATATGGATTGAAGTGAGCTCGCCGGAACTTATGGGGGGGCCCGGGCGGGTTATTTTGTGCTGGTAGTATCTTTCGGGCTTATGGGGGCCAGGTAAGGTTCTTGTTTGCATTACTTATTGTTAGTTATACAGTAGGTTGTAAGGCTATTCAGGTTGTATCTCTATCCCTCATATTGAATTGTTTTTAGTTTCATTATTAGTATCATTCAGTCATTTTCATTTACTGCCTTACATATTCGGTACATATTGTACTAACGCCCATCCTTTGGGCGCCGCATTACTTGTCTACACGTATGATTAGACGCAATTCAGGACCTCCCTAGTCATCAGCCGAGTCAGCAGTCTAATCAGCTCCTTTGTTACAGAGTTGTTAGTTAGAAGGTTTGTTCTTTTATTGTACAGTTTATGGATAGGTCGGGGCCTTGTACCGACCATTATTCCACTCTTAGATCTTGCAGGCTACAGATTTCCAGTGTTACTTTTGTTGTTGGCCGTGTAGGCCCTATGTATGTTTTATTTTTCTTGATTGCTGTGTGGGGACTAGTTTAACTATTAGTTAGCAGCCTTGTCGGCTATAGTATAATTCTGGCTACCTGTTTTCATTATGATATAAGTAGACAACATAGGTCTTGTCAGCCCACATTGGATCCCCTTTATTGCGTGTTATTTTTTAGTTATTTTCTTTTTACAGGTGGCTATGCGGCCTTGTCGTCCGAAGGCTGTGTTTACAGCTGAGATATAGCTCGTTTTTTTGATTTGAAGAGTAGGCATGCACCAGAAGTGCATAAGCCCAGTCAGGTCAGTTCAGATCCCAATATAGAATCAGGTGCCAGTCATGCCTCCCAAGGTGGGGCATGAAAAACTTGATATCAAAGCAGGTCGTATCCTAAGGAGTCTGCAAACTGTGTCTAGTATAGTCTTGTATATTGGTGTGTTGTGCACCACATTTCATAGACAGGAGACTACAGGGCATAATAGTGGGTTACCCTTCCTTCTTCTTCAGTCGTGATGTAGAGCTATGTTGTATAGGATTGAGTCCCTAAATTTACCTTATTCTGCTTTTCTACAAAGAAATGTCAGACACACCACAGACTATGACCGGCTAGAAGTTAGATGCTGCAGCAGGAGAGGGCACTAGCAGGGTGCCCCAGTTAGAGCTAGCCCGATCTGAGGGCAATAGAGAGATTTCATCCCGGTCTCTTCAGCAGTCTTTGCCACGCTAGGAGTCCTCCAGGGAAGCAGACATGTCAGCACCACCTCCAGCAATTCCTATACCTATACCATCAGATCAGGAGGTTCAGAGTGCCATCTATATGTTAGCTCAAATGATGGTCGCTCAGCGCCAGCCCCTGGTTGCTGAATCTTCAGGAGGACCTAGGAGTTCGAAGGTCCGAGAGTTACTTACCCTGGGTCCCCCACAGTTTACAGGGATGGACTGGGAAGAGGACCCTCAGGACTTTCTGGACCAGTTATAGCAGATTTTCAGGGTGATGCATGTTATGCCCGTGGAGTCGGTTGAGTTAGCGGTATTTCAACTATGGGACATAGCAGTGTTATGGTACAAGAGCTGGGAGAGATCCCAAGGAAGAGACGCTCACCCTCCGACTTGGTATAGTTTCTTAGAGGCCTTCCTAGATCACTACTTTCCGCGGGAAATTAGACAGGCCTGGGTAGATCAGTTTTTGCACCTGGAGCAGGGTCGATGAGTGTTCGAGAATATGCTATGAGATTTGATTCCTTGGCCAGATATGCGCCAGATTTTGTAGACACTATGCCAGCCAGAGTACATTTGTCTATTATGGGGCTGCTTCTAGAATATGTGGAATCTTGTATGACAGCTACTCTGCGGGAGGACATGGACATTGCCTGCATTCAGGCTTTCGCTCAGAATATTGAGGGGATCAGGAAGCGACAGTGGGAGATAGAAAGAAAAAATCAAGAGCGGCGCCGTAGGGCCAGACCTAGTGACATGCAGGCAAAATTGCAGGGTGGACCTAGGCCACGAATATCAAGCAGGCCAGCCAGACCCCCACCTTCTCAACAACAACAGGGTGGTAGACCAGACCATCGAGGGCAGTCAGGACCCGGTGAGAGCTCACTGGCATCATGTTCTCAGCAGCAGAGGAGGTCAGATCAGAGTAATCCCACTGTGAAACATTGTTCTATTTGTAGTCGACATCATTTTGGGGCGTGCAAGTATGGTTATACCTCTTGTTACACCTGTGAACAAGAGGGTCACATGATGAGGGATTGTCTAGATAGAGGTCAGGGTAATCAGGGGGGTCACATGATAAGGGATTGTCTAGCTAGAGGTTAGGGTAATCAGGACCAATATGTCAGATCCTCAGCAGGGTCACATGCCCCAGCACCTTCAGCAAGGCGCAGGCCCTCAGCTCCAGCCGGTAGAGGCCGAGGCATGTCCGGGGTATCTAGTTTAGGCAGTGGTTTGGATTGCACTTATGCTTTACCAAAGCGACAGGAGTCAGAGTCTTCACTAGATGTTGTGACAGGTATGCTGGATTTTTGCTCTCACTCAGTTTATGTTTTGATAGACACAGGTTCCACCTTGTCCTATGTTACCCCATTAGTGGCCGGAAGTTCAGTATAACGCCATAATTGCTTCAGCGACTCTTTTCGGTGTCTATGCCCGTTGGTGATTCTATTATAGCTAAGAGGATCTACTGGGGTTGTACTGTAGAGGTCGTCGGTCGCCAAACTTTAGTAGATTTAGTGGAGTTAGAAATGATTGATTTTGATGTAATTATGGTATGGATTGGCTAGTGCCATGTTATGCCAATGTAGAGTGTTGGACCAAGATAATCAGATTCCACTTCTTAGGGGAGGTAGTGTGAGAGTGGAAGGGTAGTGCACTACGCCGAACGGTAGGTTCATATCCTATCTTTGGGCAAAAAAGTTGATAGCAAAGGGCTGTATTTATCATATTGTCAGGGTTTAAGATATGCAAGCGGAATCCCCGAGTCTTCAGTCCATTCCAGTGGTTAATGAGTTTCCAGACGTCTTTCCAGACGAACTTCCATGTATTCCCCCAGAATGGGTAATCAATTTCTCTATTGACTTGCTACCAGGTACTTAGCCTATATCCATCCATCCGTACTGAATGGATCTGGCTGAATTGAGAGAATCGAAGGAATAGTTGAAAGATCTGTTAGATAAGGGCTTTATCAATCCGAGTACATCACTGTGGGGTGCTCCAGTTTTTTTTGTGAGTAAGAAAGATGTCTCCCTCCGCATGTGCATAGATTATCGGTAGTTGAACTAGGTTACTATTAAGAATAAATACCCTCTTCCCAGGATAGACGATTTGTTTGACCAGTTGCAGGGGGAAAAATATTTTTTCAAGATCGACTTAAGGTCAGGGTATCATCAGGTACGGGTTCAGGAGAAAGATATCCCGAACACAGCTTTCAGGACCAGGTATGGTCATTTTGAATTCCTAATCATGTCCTTTGGGTTGACAAATGCCCCAGAAGTGTTCATGGATCTAATGAACAACATCTTCAGGCCATATTTAGATCTGTTTGTGATAGTATTCATTGATGACATCCTGGTATATTTCCGTTCAGAAGCAGAACATAAAGATCATCTGCAAATGGTACTTTAGATTTTTAGAGATCGCCAGTTATACACAAAAAATTCTGAATGTGAGTTCTGGCTGAATTTCGTAGCTTTCTTGGGCCATATTGTATCAGAGGCTGGTATTCAGGTTGATCCACAGAAAATTGAGGTAGTAAAGACCTGGCCTAGATCTACAACTCCAACGGAAGTTCACAGTTTCCTAGGATTAGTCGGGTATTACAGAAGGTTTGTGGAAGGATTTTCTACCCTGTCAACGCCCTTGACCAAATTGACTCAGAAAGCAGCCAAATTTTATTGGACCGAGGCCTGTGAGTAGAGTTTTCAGGAATTGAAGAACAAGTTGATGTCGGCACTAGTGTTATCTTTTCCATAAGGTTTAGAGGGTTATGCTATATATTGTGACCCTTAAGGCGTTGGGTTAGTATGCGTTCTGATACAACACTGTAAGGTAATTGCTTATGCTTCAAGGCAACTCAGGAAGCACGAAAAGAACTATCCCACCCACGATCTTGAGTTAGCTACAGTGGTTCATGCCTTGAAAATATGGAGGCATTACCTGTATGGGGTGCACGTGGATATCTTCACTGATCATAAGAGCCTCCAATATATTTTCACACAGAAGGAATTGAATTTGCGGCAACGTCTTTGGCTAGAATTACTAAAAGACTACGACGTAAACATTTTATATCACCTAGGGAAGGCCAATATTGTAGTAGATGCACTTAGCTGCGGATCTATAGGAAGCTTGGCACATTTGAGGCCAGAACAGAGGGAACTGGCTTGAGAACTGCACCGATTAGCCAGCTTAGCCATCCGGATAGTAGATTCAGAGGATAATGGGGCTGTGATTCATAATACCATAGTATCATCCCTAGTTGTGGAGGTAAAAGAGTGGCAGTATGAGGATACTAACCCGATACAACTCAGAGGTAAGGTTCAGCAAGGCGAATTAACGGCCTTCGAATTGACATAAGACGGGGTCTTGAGATTTAGGGGTCGCTTCTGCATTCCAGATGTGGTAGGACTTCTCCAGCAGATCATGGCAGAGGTATATTATTCTCGTTACTCTTTTCATCGAGGTTCGACGAAGATTTATCATGACATAAAGGATATATACTAGTGGCCTGGAATGAAAAAGGGTGTAGAGAAATTTGTAGCACAATGTCCTAACTGTCAGCAGGTAAAGGACGAACATCAAAAACCTGACGGATTAACGCAGAAGATAGCGGTGCCTATGTGTAAATGGGAAGAAATCAACATGGACTTTGTGAAAGGATTACCCCGTATCAAGTGTAAGTTCGATTCAATTTGGGTCATTGTCGATAGATTAATGAAGTCACCTCATTTCTTGCCAGTTAAGACTACCTTCTCCGCCGAGACTATGCTGAGTTGTACATTAAAGAGATAGTCCGACTACATGGTGTCCCCGCATCTATTATTCTGACAGAGGAGCACAATTTATAGCTAAGTTCTGGCAGTCTTTTCAGAAAGGCTTGGGTAAGTAGGTTAATCTGAGTACAAAATTCTATCCTAAGACAGATGGTCAGGCAGAATGCAAAATTCAGACGCTCAAAGATATGCTATGGGCGTGTGTACTAGATTTTGGAGGAAGTTGGGATGAGCATCTACCCCTTATCGAATTTGCATATAATAACAATTATCATTCTGCAATTCAGATGGCGCCTTATGAGGCCTTGTATGGGCGGAAATGCAGGTCCTCCATCAGATGGTTCGAAGTAGGGGAGTCAGAGTTAGTTGGACCTAGTATGATCCACCAGTTAGAAGAGAAAGTAAAACTCATTAGAGAACACTTGTTGATAGCCTAGAGTCATCAAAAATTCTATTTCGATTTCCTCAAAGTTTCGCTGATGAAGGACGTGATGAGATTTGGTAAGAAGGGCAATCTTAGCGCTAGATTCATTGGCCCGTAGTAGATCCTTTGGACAATAGGCCAAGTGACATATGAGTTGGAATTGCCTCCAGACTTGGAATCCGTCCATCCAGTCTTTCATGTGTCAATGTTGCGGAAATGCATAAGGGACCCGTCTCGAGTTGTACCAATTGAGGATGTTCAAGTTACTGAGGAGTTAGCCTACGGAGATATTCCAATTTCTATACTAGATCGGCAAGTTCGTAGGTTAAGGACTAAAGATGTGGCCTCTGTTAAATTTCTATGGAGGAACAGAAATAGAGAAGAACTAACCTAGGAAGCTGAGGACGACATGAGATCTAGGTATCCTCACTTATTCCAAGATTGACCCAGAATATGCAGTGAGGTGAGGTTATTTTAGATGTTTTATTTTGTAGAATGGCTAGAAGATATTTGGACTTCAACATGGTTACCGAGACCCCTAAACTGATAAGGAACTGGTGGAAGAGTTTTGACTCAGAGAAAAAGAAAGAGGTGACCAGTATCATAGGTTATTTACCTTCACTCATGGAGATTATGGCTTGGCCTAAGTTTATCGAAGTACTTACTCGATACTGGGATAGCGAGATGATGGTTTTTCGGTTTGGAGACTTGGAAATGACTCCGACCGTTGAGGAGATTCGAGACTGTTTAGATACTATTGGGATATGTGTCAAATGAAAGAAAAAACCTGACCACAATATCCTAATCGCTCACAAACCGAGTCACAGAGAAAAACTAAACATGTTGCTTCTCATCGAAGGGAACTGGTTATAAACTAATGACATTCCACTTGCGGAATTTTTTCAACGCTTTAGGAGTTCAACTAGGCTTGAATTTTTTAGAAAGAAGTTCAACAATTATCAAAATTGGGATGATACACGGGCCTCAGCATTCTCCATATGTTTCTTAGGAACTATGGTCTTTCCCCGAGATCGAGAGCATGACATAGACTCTCGAGTGATCATGGTTGCCCACGCCATATTTTATGGCATCGAAAAATATCAGACAATCAAATACTTTTCCTTGGCCCCAGTTATTTTGGATGATATCTACCGATCGTTGGGGAGGTGTAGAAATGGGCATCATTACTTTCAAGGTTGTAACCTGATACTACAATGGTGGATGGTACGACACCTCATCAAAGATGAAAACAAGGAAAAAGCATTGACTACCCAAAATGAGGGAGATGAGTTGGGTTTCCATGACATGAGGTTGAGCTTAACCCATTTCCAAAGAAGACGGAGCAAAGAGGGATGGTCTCAAATATTCTCCGAATTGAGAGAAGACGACATACAATGGATGTTCCAGAAGTTTATATCTCAAAAAGTTGTCATTAAAGGATAGAGGCTGCCTTTTTAGGCACTTATGGGCATTAGAGGGATACGACCTTATGCCCCAAACAAAGTGTTAAGACAATTTGGAAGAAAACAAGTTGCACCTCTTGTAGTGGACATGCATCATTACGTCATTAATTATGACGGTTTGGACGTGGTGCCATTTGCTAATGATATCCGTTAGGAATGGAAAGGATGTGTATTTTCTAACAAGAAATATCTGGCCATAGATAGATTTCAAGTCGGATGTGATGAAGCATACAAAGCCTGGTTGCAAGAAGATCTGTTGGGGACTCTCATCTCGGTACTGAATATAGGCCTACAAATAGAGGATGTGGAATCCAAAACTCAAGTACGATTGCGCTTTCTTCAAGAGGCTATAGAAGAGAAAGAACAAGAACTTAAAAGAGAACGAAGGGAACATCAAAGAGAAAGAATGGAAGAAAAAAGAGCTTTGGAATACGTAAATGAAGAGTTGAGAATCACCAGAGGATGTTTCGTTGAATTGAATAGGCGCATGGAAGAACAAATTAGGTCCGCAGAGAGGTTAAGTTTCGAACAAAGGGCTCAATTGTTCAGTTCTCACTTGATAATGAACCGGTATTTGATTTGGGAGGAGGTGGACAAAGCCAAGAAAGTAGGAATCGGTGAAGGATCATCCATGACCTAGCTGGAATGCCATTGCGTATTGTCTGCTGTTTATTTTTTCCTCTGCGTGGGATTTAGCTTAGTATTTTCCCCCACGCGGGACTCCATTTTAGTATTTTTCCCCTGCGTGGGACTTTGTTTAGTATTTACCCCTGCGTGGGATTATTTTAGTATTTCCTTTTTTATATGTATATCCCTAAATGTAACCCTATTGTTCTATTTTAAGTGTTGCTGTAAAAACTTTATCAATATTAATGAAATATGATTGGGGGCAATGGATTGACTTAAAAATGGCGTACACATCCTTTAATTCGATTAGGCCCACCTTTGACATAAAAAGGTCATTCATATAGGACGCGTTATATACTGCTTACGTGCTACTTGATATAACTATTTTTTGTGATTATGTGTTGTTTATGTTGAGAGATGAATTGATCCACTCCCATAATAAAGCCTTCATTTTAGATCTTTTAAGCATACATATGAGCCTACAGTACAAAAAGTCCGTTCAAATTCTTCTTAGGTTCTCAAGTTCCTCATAAAATACTTACAACTCTATCAAACCCACTAAATCTTAGTCTTTCTATTGTTTCAAAATTGATCAGAAAATGTCTGAAGGAAGTACTAATGCACCCACTGGAAGAATCAATCCAGTCAGCGAATTGGAAATGGAAGAATTCCTATGGAGAAAGATCGCTTAAATAGACAGGAAGATAGCGGCAACGAGAGACAAATTTGAAGAATTGGACCAGGATGAAGAGGTAGCCCGACAGGAAATTGCCAAACTCGATGAAAAAATCGTCATGGCATGAAAGAAAATCAAGGACATAGATCGCAAGATCATCCATATACTCAAACCATTGAAATACCTTCGGCGTTTGAACACCACACGAGGAGACTCAGAGAAGATATGGGACGTTTGGTTAGGAAGCATCTTGCCTCAATCAGTAAAGGAAAGGCCAAGATGCATGAAGACTCGGACGAAGAAAACACTGGATCGTCACCAATGTGAAGAAGATTTAGAGAGTATAAGTTATTTTCCTTTGTTGTCCTTCTTTTTCATTGTAATCAAAATAACTACGCGAGACCTGAGCCCCACGCGGGTACGTAGGAAGCTCTTTCGAGTCTGGTCTCCTTATCATCCTTTTATTTTAAAAATGATTTCCCATTGTAAATTCAAACTACGTAGGGCCTGAATTCCCCTAGAGGGATACGTAGGAAGCCTAATCAAGGCCCGACCCCTATCCTACAAAACTCTATTTTCCCCTCCATCACATTCTATATAAATGAATTGGACAAATTTCTGTCCATTTGTGTCTTTTCACTAAATTCCTACCCGTGGGTCAATTCATCTTGAAACAAAACAAAATTAATGTGTTTATTTTTCTGTCAGATATTTTGCACCAGTCATTATGAATATACACTAACACAACTACTTTTGAGTTATTTTTCTCAACAGGTACTTAAGACTGATCTGTGTTGAAAGCTGGCGGAGCATCCATACTTCACCAAATCCAAAGAAAAATCCCTTTTGGGCCATAATCTCAACAAATTCAAAGGAAAAATGACTACTGAGGAAACAAATCTGATCGAGATAACTGTAAGAGATGCTCAAATTGCTGAGCAGAATGAGTTGATTGCGCAGTTGGCACAATAAGTCATTGAAATGAGAGCCGAAATACATAGGACCCAATATTTGGCTAAGATAGCCATTGCAGCAAACACTCCTCCGACAAACAACCGAAGGCCCCCCGCCTACTTTCCACCATCAGACATCCCAAACCCAGAATCTTTTCCCATTTCTTTTGTCGCAACCACTTTCCTAACCGCTCTAGGAACATCAAAAAACCTTCTACATGTCGATTCCTCTCACCAAGCTCCACCCTCGCTTTACCTAAACCAAGTACCAGCCGCCATCTATTCACATCATACCACACCTATCCTCCCAAATTCACCACTTATAATCCCAAATGTGACTACTATTCCTAGCCAAACCGCACCACCCGTCAGGACTTTCCATGCTCAAGGAGTCCCTGAATCATATCCCCCTCCTGCTGGGCAGTCGGAGATTGATCCCTATGAGGAGGTGGAGGAATATTGGAGAAACAAGAAAGAAAGAGATCGATAGATGAAGGTTATGAAGGAAACTCTCGAAAAGGCTATGAAAGAGCTTCACATCTCTCACGACACAATCGGCCTTGACTATGATGATTTGTGCATGCACCCCGATCTGGACCTTCCAGAGGGGTTCAAAGTACCTAAGTTCAACACTTTTAAGGGGTTAGGGAATCCCCTGACTCATTTACAAGCTTATTGTGATAAGCTCGTCGTAGTTGGAAGAAATGAGGCATTGATAGTGAGGCTCTTTAGTCGCAGCCTGAGTGACGAGGCTTTAGAGTGGTTCACCTTGTAGGAGTTGTGACAATGGCCGAATTGGAGAACCTTGGCAAAGGATTTCATTAAAATATTTTCTTATAATATGGAGGTTGTTCCTGATCGATATTCCCTGGGAAAGATCAAACAAAAGTCCACAGAAAGCTATCGTGAATATGCATACCGTTGGAGGAAAGAAGCTGCCTGAGTTCGACCTCCGATGTTTGAGAAGGAAGTCACGGATGTGTTCATTTGAACACAAGAGCTAGAATACTACAAGAAAATTTTGCCCATGATGGGGCAAAAGTTTGGAGAATTGGTAAAGATCAGCGAAGCTATTGAAGACGGCCTCAAGACTAGAAAGGTTGTGAGTAGGGTAGTACAAGCTGGCTCCGCGGGATTTTCGCGGAAGAAAAAGGAAGATGTGTCTATTGTATCAGGTAATTCTCATTCAAAGACACGAAAACATACTGGTTTTGGCTCCACCTCGAGAAACCTTTTCCCTTTTTCCCCCTCAAAAGACTACCCTTCAGCTCCATATATTCCACCTCCCTTTTTTATGCTCAGCCTAACTTCCAAGCACCACCAATTTACCAAAGTCTTTCTCAAACATACCAAAACTTTAGACCCGTCCGACCAAGCCCTCCACCGTATAACCAAACACCTCCCTCTATTTACCCAAATGCTCCTCCCAATCACCTAAATAATTACCATCTACCCCGACCTAACCAAGAGAGAAGACCTCCCCGTACCTTCACCCCATTAGCTAAAAGCCGCATTCAGTTGTTCGAGTGTTTGAAGACAACCGGACTAATCCATACTATAGACCCTAAATCCATCAATACCACCTAAAGGTTTTTTCAGCTAGACCAAAGGTGTGCCTATCACTCTGGAGGAGTTGGGCACGATACAGAGAATTTCCTTAATCTGAAGCATAAAATCCAAGATTTGATGATCAGAAAGTTATTACTTTGCAAACCACTGCTCCTAATGTCAACAACAATCCGCTGCCAAACCACGGTGAAGGGACCATAAACATGATCGAAGTAGAAGAAGATTGGCATGTGAGTGATGTCTTAACGAAGATCCAGTCCCGTAGCCTTGAGCAAGAGGTATCCTCACTAACTGTGAATGAGAAACCTGCATTTGTGGCGTTCACACCACATATGGCATTCACTTTAGTCCAAGAAAGAAACCTTGTCAAGGAGAAGAAAGAATTTATTGTACAAATAGTAGAAGCTCAGGGAATAACTTGATCCAGGAGGTGTTACACCCCGGAAGAGCTTTCACAGGTAGTTCCGAAGAAAGATAATCAGAAATGACTGATCACGGAGGGTGAGGCTGAAGAGTTATGGAGAAGAATGAAGTTGAAAGAGTATTCCATCGTGAAATACTTGGAGAAAACACCCGCCCAGATCTCTATATGGGCCCTACTTATGAGTTCGCAACATCACCATCAGGAATTATTGAAAGTACTTGATGAAGCTTATGTCCTTATGTCATGACCCAAATATACACCCAGATCGTAGACACGGGACAAGGAGCCCCGAGAGACCCCAAGTCGACCCATGGCATGATCATACATCTAATTAATCACATGAGCAGAATACTTAACTTAAAGAACGTAATTATAACATAGCATAAAGGAAAAACAATACTAGACTTATACAATACAGCGGAATACATATGATAGTCTGACAAGCCTCTAAACATGAAGGGCGGATGTTGGGACAACTCCCCAACTAATCCATCATTCGAAAACTGAAAGGAATAACAAAGAGTATAAAGATGTAGCACTCGGAACATGAGGACTCACCAAGTGCGCTGAGATCAAAGCTGAACTATTTAAAGGTGAGGATGAGCCTGAGTGTTAGGACTTGTATCATGAAACGATACAACATAGAAAGTATGCGATCAATATGTGAAATGTACTGAGTATGTAAGGTAAGTAAAACGGACATTTAAAACATAAATAAAGTCCATAAAAGATCATAAGAGTAGCACATGCATAAGTAAAACGGACATTTAAAACATAAATAAAGTCCATAAAAGATCATAAGAGTAGCACAGCATGCTCGTATCATAAATCGTTATAACATATCATACGGCTCAAGGTTTCAAAACATTCAAAACATAAACACAGTCATAATCATAATAAAAGAACCTTTCTTAACATAACTTGAGCCAACCTACATAATCATAACAAGCATAAATCATGAGGAACAGTGGAAGATTCTCTTAACCGACATATCTCATATGAGAACACATGAAACCCCACTTATAACCCTAGTTGGAAGGGTGTTCTTACCTTGTCAAGGGTAGGAACCATGAAAGTGTGATATCACCATGAAAAGGGCCATTTGGGACAGGGACTAACATGAAAGGGGTCCCAACATACCTACGGTGGCACGTAGTTCATGAGATCCGGGGGCTAAATCGTGAGCCCTGAACCTACTCGGTGTTCGATACTACTCCCAAAACATATATAGTGCTCATAATAATACATACATGAATTCATGGGCTAGTTAAATGATGATAATAGTAATATGCTTGAACATACGTGAACTAGCCATGACATGAGGCCCGTGAGTCGGTCAAAAACATAATTCATGATTAATAAAATTCATACATACTCGTAGATCATGCATATAGCTTGAATTTCATAAAATCATAATGGGTAACATAATGAATTCATATTTAAAACATAATTCATGATGGGCTTGTAAAGAATATCGATGGGAAAATAGATCATAAATCGATTCATTATGGGACATGCATAATTGAGCTTAATTGCTTAGAAATCAAATCAATAATATTATAATCAATTTAAATCTCAAAAGATGATCAAAATTCATAGATTATGATAATATTTCAAAATCACAAAGCCCATAATTAAATCATTAGATTTTATATAAATCAAATACAAAACCCTATGAGTGTTTTGATAAATTATAAGTAAAATCATAGAGTAGGAGCATGGGTGTGGAAGAATTCACCTATTGAGGACCTTACATACCTGGGATTATCAACTTCTAACCCTCCTTAAAATCCCAAGAATGAAATTGAAGGAATTGAGGTGAAAGACTAGAAATCTCCCCTTAGATCACTAGTCAAAATCCTTGCATGCATGAATGAGAGTTTAGGAAGGTTTATTTTCTTAAACACCCAGCTTTCCCAAGCCAAAACAACGTAGTTTAGGGCCTTATATCGTGAAAAAGTCGAAAATATCCTTAATGAACCTGCCCTAAAAACTGGTTGGATGGAACCCATGGGTGGTACCAACGGATCGTGGGAACCACCAACGGCCCGTCATGTCTCTCATGGAATGAACTGCTAATGACCCATTCTCTGAACCAAACAACGGGTAAACAGGACGACCCGTGCCTCCAACCCACGACTCGTTACATCGTCCGTGGTTAGTCCCCTAAACCTTGGCATCTCATCTTCTAATGGGTCACACCACGACCTGTCACCACAAACAACGGATCGTTGTTTCCCCCCATCAAGCCTACTTGAAAACTTAATCCTCAAACCACGACCACAACCAATGACTTGTGGCTTCTCCTAACGGGTCATTGGGTCTCCCGTTGTATGTCACCTGATTCAACCAACTCCTTCCCACGACTGCTAACGATGACTCATTGTTTCCCACAATGAGTCATCATATCTCCCATGGTTTGCACTGTTACCCAGCCTTTCCCCAACCACGACTCGTTACAACGACCCGTGGTATGTCACCACGAGTCGTACCTTGACCCGTCCTGAGACATTTTTCCCAATTTTTCTAAAGTTTTCAATTTTTCACTTTCGGGTCTACTCTTATGCACTTTTCGGGTTTACAATATCTCCCCCTTGGGAACATTCTTCCTCGAATGTTAGAAACAAGAAACAATCAAGGACATACAATTATCATACTCAAATTCTGACTATTTTAACCGAAAGTTTCACGGAATGACTACCTCCAAATAAAATCACATAGCTGAACTGATCTCATACTTCACATACACATTCATACACATAAAAGAAACTTGCACACATGAACTGAACATGAAAACTAGGTAGAG